>JAHFZB010000175.1:0-112624 GCA_036884735.1 Huso huso | reverse complement strand
CTCCATTCCACTCTCTTTCACTCTTTCCTCTTTCACTGTGCTCCTCATCCACTTTCTTTCACTATTAATCTTCCTTTCACTCAATGCTCTTCTCTTTCCCTCTTTCCTTTCACTGTGATCTCCTCTCTTTCCTCTTTCACTGTGCTCTCTGCTCTTTCACTCTTTCCTGCTCTCTACTCTTTCATTTGTTCCTGTATTCTCTACGCTTTCATATTTCACTGTGCTCACTGTTTCACTGTTCCTACTCTCTACTCTCTCTGTGTGCTACTCTTTCCTGTGCTCTCTACTCTTTCACTTTTCACTGCTCTCTACTCTTTCTCTTTTTCACTCTTTCACTGTCTCTCTTTCATTGTTTCACTGTAGTCTCTACTCTTTCACTCTTTCACTGTGTTCTCTCTGTCACTGTTTCACTGTCTCTCTGCTCTCTACTTCTTTCTCTCTTGTTTCACTGTGCTCTTCTCTCACTGTGCTCTCACTGTTTTTTCACTGCTCTCTACTCTCATTGTTTCATGTATCTCTCTACTCTTTCACTGTACTCTCTACTCTTTCACTTTCACTGTTTTCTCTACTCTTTCACTGTTCTCTCTCTACTCTTTCACTGTTTCACTGTGCTCTCTGCTTTCACTGTGTTTCACTGTCACTGTGCTCTCTACTCTTTCCTGTGCTCTTTCACTGTACTCTCTGCTCTTTCACTTTTCACTGTATATCCTCTTTCACTGTGTCACTGTGTTTCTCTACTCTTTCATTGTTTCACTCTTTCTCTCTGCTCTTTCACTGTGTCACTGTTCTCTACTCTCTTTCATTGTTTCACTGTGCTCTCAGCTCTTTCACTCTTTCACTGTGCTCTCTACTCTTTCATTCTTTCCTGTGCTCTCTACTCTTTCACTGTGTCCTGTGTTCTCTACTTTCATTGTTCACTACTCTCTATAACTTTCACTGTGTCACTGTGTTCTCTACTCTTTCATTGTTTCACTGTGCTCTACTCTTTCACTGTGTCACTGTATTCTCTCTCTTTCACTGTTTCACTGTGCTCTCTACTCTTTCACTGTGCTCTCTACTCTTTTCCTTCTCTACTCTTTCACTTTTTCACTGTGCTCTCTACTCTCATTGTTTCACTGTATCTCTACTCTTTCCTCTTTCACTGTCTCTCTCTGCTCTTTCACTCTTTCACTGTGCTCTCTACTCTTTCATTGTTTTCACTGTGTTCTCTCTTTCACTGTTTCACTGTGCTCTCTGCTCTCACTGTTTTCACTGTGCTCTACTCTCACTGTGCTTTCTCTTTCACTGTGCTCTCTACTCTTTCTTTGTGCTTTCTCTACTCTTTCATTTTTCACTGTGCTCTCTGCTCTTTCATTGTTCACTGTATCTCTCTTTCACTCTTTCACTGTGTCTCTTCTCTTTCACTCTTTCACTGTGCTCTCTACTCTTTCATTGTTTCACTGCTCTCTACTCTTTCACTCTTTCACTGTGCTCTCTACTCTTTCACTCTTTCACTGTGCTCTCTCTTTTCACTGTGTCACTGTGTTCTCTACTCTTTCATTGTTTCACTGTTCTCCTCTTTCTTTCACTGTGTCACTGTTCTCTCAACTCTCCCTCACTGTTCAGCTCTTTCCTCTCTTTCACTGTGTCTCTCTACTCTCTCTCTTTCACTGTTTCACTCTACTCTTTCACTCTGTCACTGTGTTCTCTACTCTTTCATTGTTTCACTGTACTCTCTACTCTTTCACTGTGTCACTGTTTCATTTCTCTACTCTTTCATTGTTTCACTGCAATGTTCTCTACCTTTGTTTGTCTGTGTTCTCTACTCATTGTTTCCTTCTCTCTGCTCTTTCACTGTTTCACTGTATTCTCCTACTCTTTCATTGTTTCACTGTGCTCTCTACTCTTTCACTTGTTTTTCACTTTTCCTGTGCTCTCTACTCTTTCACTGTTTCACTGTGCTCTCTCTTTCCTCTTTCACTGTGCTCTGCTCTTTCATTTCACTGTGTTCTCTACTCTTTCACTGTTTCACTCTTTCCTTTTCCTGTCTCTGCTCTCACTGTTTCACTGTTCTCTACTGTGCTCTCTACTCTTTCCTTGCTCTTTTCTGTGCTCTCTACTCTTTCACTTTTCACTGTGCTCTCCTACTCTTTCATTGTTTCACTGTGATCTCTACTCTTTCACTCTTTCACTGTGCTCTCTGCTCTTTCACTCTTTCACTGTGTCTGCTCTTTCATTGTTTCACTGTGATCTCTCTCTCACTCTTTCACTGCCTCTCTGTTTTCACTCTTTCACTGTGCTCTCTACTCTTTCACTGTGTCACTGTATTCTCTACTCTTTCATTGTTTCCTGTTCTCTCTGCTCTTTCACTCTCACTGTGCTCTCAGCTCTTTCACTCTTTCACTGTGCTCTCTACTCTTTCAGTCTTTCACTGTGCTCTCTACTCTTTCACTGTGTCACTTGTCTACTCTTTCATTGTTTCACTGTGCTCTCTACTCTTTCACTGTGTCACTGTGTTCTCTACTCTTTTCATTGTTTCACTGTTCTCTCTGCTCTTTCACTGTGTCACTGTGCTCTCTACTCTTTCACTGTGCTCTCCAACTCTTTCACTGTTTCACTGTGCTCTCTACTCTTTCAGTCTTTCACTGTGCTTTTTACTCTTTCACTGTGTCACTGTGTTCTCTACTCTTTCATTGTTTCACTGTGCTCTGCTCTTTCACTGTGTCACTGTGCTCTCTACTCTTTGCTAGTGCTTTGCTTGGTTCTGAAGTGAAAAAGCCTACATAGAAAACCTCATTTGATTTTCCATTGTGATTGCAGTTGATCTGCAGCAGACATTCAGGTGGATTCCCTGGATTATCTGGAAGCCATGGAGTGCGTTACGGAGCGTCTCGAGTCGCGTCAGCTTCTGCAAAGAACATCTCATGATGATCACCTGCTTGACGTCACTTCCAGGCACCCGATGGGGAAGGGCGGCGAATGCTGAAGCGAGTATGAAGAGTGGAATTACTGGGGCAGAAAAGATGTGTGTGATCTGAGGATGTAGAATCTCCTGCAAGACTGAAAGAGCACTTTAGAGGTTTTTGAGTTGATTATAAACATGGTTTGCTTGCTTGAAAGGAATTGTGGATGATGGACTGCTAACAGATAAGCCGACAAATGAAAAAAAAAAAAAAAGGACTACAAAGTGCCTTGCCAAAGATTTAAATTTCAAACATTTCCGTATTTGTGTACAGATGGTTCCTAGCTTAAAAAAAAAAAAAAAAAAAAAACAAAAATATTGCGACTTGTTTCACTTGGTGTTTTATCCTTCTTCTGACTTGGTGTTTCTCAGTAGTTTGTATTTTGTTTAGTATATACTAGTCAGAAAGCAGCATATTAACTGTTGTGTCTTCTTTTTTACTTTTAACTGTTAAGCGTAAGGCCAGTCAGAGTCAATGTGCAGTTTTGGAAAGTCAGTGTGCAGTTTCAGAGGTCAGTGTGCAGTTTCAGAGTCAGTGTGCAGTTCAGGAGGCGTCTTGTCTTATGTTGGCTGACCTGAGCAGTTGCTTGTCCTGAAGCCAAGCCCCCAGGACTGAACCCTGTTCCCTGCTCTACAAAGGGAGGTAGAATCAGACGATTAATATAAAGGAGATAGGGGTGGAAAAAAAAAAACAAAGCGGTATGCTTGACCATCTTATTTTTATTGAATTGTTTTATTTTGAAATGAGTTGAACATTTGGAGAAAGAGCGAATCAAACTTGAGACTTGTACAATAGGTCAGATCAAGTCCAACACTTCACATGCTGCGTGTTTCAGTCAACACTGACCATCACAATCCAACACAAATCCAACAATCGCTGTACATAAATAAAAAAAAATGTTTTGGTCAATTCAAAATGGGGTCTGTATTAGTTCCATCAGTGGTTCCCATTTTAAAAGTGGATGGCGCTTAGGAAATAGAAAATGGGCGTTAACTTCATCACCTTGTCATTGTTTTCAAGACCTCTTCTTCCCTTTGCAAGTAGCATGCAAAGACTGCCCCCTGATTACTCTGCAGATGCAACTCTTAGTAGAGCCTCTATTTGTGTAGGAAGTTTAGGGGTTTTAATGATCCACAGAGGTACTTTAATCTCAATCAAACACATATTCTCAAACAAGCCAATGTAAGTAGACACTGTATAAACTAGATGCAAACTGTCAGCAGCAACAATTCACGTAAACCCTCCCTTTATTTACATTCATTTCATTTGAGATAATTGTGATATGTACATTTCACTTTCTTAAATGCTAATTGATTTGTCCTGAACATTCGCAATGCAACAGTATTTGAAGACACATGAATATCCTTCTCTCTTTCCAAGCTGCATTAGAAAACACATTGGTTTTATTGGTCTTACTCAGTGGTGCATATAGTTTATTAATGTTTCTTAATATCTGGTGCTTGAGGCAGTTTCAGCTCTACATGTTTATATAAAGCTTGTTTTCTATACTAAATGAACCCACCCGCAGCCATCCTCACCCCATTCCCACAGCTGAAGCTGCTGTAACAAACACACCACCCTTATTATAGTAATGTGAAGGATAGCATTTATTTGTAAACTCAGGAGAGTTGCTTGTATTTTATAATTTATTTACATATCATGGTTTGCAAAGTGCTCTGCATTGAAAACTATACAGCTATGAGCCCATTTCATATCTATAAATATATATATAAATACATTATTATTATTATTATTATTATTATTATTATTATTATTATTCATTATTATTATCATTATCATCATCTGCCACTGAACCCTGTTGCAAGATGGCTGATCACGACTGATCAGTACAAGCCTGTGCTAATTGATTTAGACTGCTGGAACCTGTGAGCTGCCATGTGACTTGTAAAACCGAATCTTACTACAAATCAACAGCTCTCTTAGCACCATATAACCATTGTTTTAGTGGCTGAAAGCCTCATAGTGCAGCTCCTTTGCAACGGGAGAAACAAGGGATGAATTAGCATGTACACCCCAGTCAACTTGTCCCAAGCACTGCAGCACCCAGCAGTGATGTGTCTCTTGGGAACAAGCCCCAAAATGTCTTTTGACTGAGCTGGTTTCTGCCAAGTTAAACCTAAACATGTTACAGAAACACAGGCTACTAAATACGTGGTTTTGAAATATCAATTTTATAAATTCAATTTCCATTCTTCTCCAAATCTATACTACCTACAAAATAATGGGGTGCTTCTTCAAGACTTTATCAGTCCTTGATCAGGTTCAACTTTCCAATCGGTTCATGAATGTTTCCAGTCACATGATCTTTGTACAGATATGTGTCATGATAGTCAATTTATGTAGCCTGTTCTTGTGAATAAACAGTATATTTTACACCACCTTCCATTGTGTCCCTTTGATTTGTGATGCATGCAGAGAATGGGTCAATGGGGACTTAGATTGCCAGACTGGCATGATACGTCTCTGGTGTGGTGGAATGAGTTAATGAAAGTCAAAAGCACAAGCAGCATTTGCTATTTCTGGGTTTTCTTGTTTCCAAAATAAGCGTATTTTACAATATTGCATGAGGGGTAAATCTTTTCATCTAGCCTGTGGAGCACTTTCACCTTAGACAGTGTATATATGGCACTATCAACAGAGTTGCTCAGTCTGGAATGTAATGCAGGTGTTGTTTCAAGTTGGATTCTGAGGGTCGTGTGGAACACCACAATTAGCTCTGCATGTTGTCCCTCGTTGGCTAAAGTCTTTATTTTTGCATTATTTCAATACATAATATGAAGAAATGTTTTATTGATAAAATCAGTCAGTAAACGCCATTTAATTCTTAACTCTGGACACAGGTTTTCCACCCTATTCCTGAGCCCTGCCAGCTAAAGCACGGAAGATGACCTTAAATGTGCCCCACCGAGGGGCTCTGCTTCCTCGGGCCCGGAGCTATCAAAGTCATGGGCTAACATTCACTCACCGAGGGGCTCTGCTTCACCATGGGCGGACTATCAAAGGAAGTCATGAGCTGACATCCACTCACCCGAGGGCTCTGCTTCACCATGGAGGCTATCAAAGTCATGAGCTATTCAACCATGGGCGGAGCTATCAAAGTCATGAGCTGACATTTCGCCCACTGAGGGCTCTGCTTCACCATGGGCGGAGCTATCAAAGTCATGAGCTGACATCCACTCACCGAGGGCTCTACTTTCCATGGGGCGGGCTATCAAAGTCATGAGCTGACATCGCCCCACTGAGGGCTCTGCTTCCTGTGGGCGGAGCTATCAAAGTCATGAGCTGACATTCACCCACGAGGGCTCTGCTTCACCATGGGAGGCGGAGCTATCAAAGTCATGAGCTGATATTCGCCCACTGAGGCTCTGCTTCACCATGGAGGCAGAGCTATCAAAAGTCATGAGCTGACATCCACTCACCGAGGGCTCTGCTTCACCATGGGCGGAGCTATCAAAAGGAAGTCATGAGCTGACATAAGCCCCACTGAGGCTCTGCTTCACCATGGGCGGAGCTATCAAAGTCATGGGCTGACATCCACTCACCGAGGGCTCTGCTTCACCATGGGCGGAGCTATCAAAGTCATGAAGCTAACATTCACTCACGAGGGCTCTGCTTCACCATGGGCGGGCTATCAAAGTCATGAGCTGACATCCACTCACCGAGGGCTCTGCTTCACCATGGAGGCGGAGCTATCAAAGGAAGTCATGAGCTGACATTCACCCACCGGGGGCTCTGCTTCACCATGGGCGGAGCTATCAAAGTCACATTCACCCACCGAGGGCTCTGCTTCACCATGGGCGGGCTATCAAAGTCATGAGCTGACATCCACTCACCGAGGCTCTGCTTCACCATGGAGGCGGAGCTATCAAAGTCATGAGCTGACATGCGCCCCACACCCACCATGGGCGGGCTATCAAAATCATCCTGACATTCACCCTGAAGGGCTCTGCTTCACCATGGGCGGGCTATCAAAGAAGTCATGAGCTAGCATTCACTCACCGAGGCTCTGCTTCACCATGGGCGGAGCTATCAAAGGAAGTCATGAGCTGACCACCGAGGGGCTCTGCTTCACCATGGAGGCGGGCTATCAAAAGTGTGAGCTGACATCCACTCACCTGAGGGCTCTGCTTCACCATGGAGGAGGAGCTATCAAAGGGAAGTCATGAGCTGACATTCACCCACCGAGGGGCTCTGCTTCACCATGGAGGAGGCTATCAAAAGTCATGAACTGACATTCACCACCGGGGGCTCTGCTTCACCATGGGCGGAGCTATCAAAGGAAGTCATGAGCTGACATTCACCCACCCACGAGGGCTCTGCTTCACCATGGGCCGGGCTATCAAAGGAATCATGAGCTAACATTCACTCACGAGGGGCTCTGCTTCACCATGGGCCCGGAGCTATCAAAGTCATGAGCTGACATTCACCCCCTGCGAGGCTCTGCTTCACTATGGAAGCGGAGCTATCAAAGGAGTCATGAGCTAACATTCACTCACCAGGGGCTCTGCTTCACCATGGAGGCCAGGAGCTATCAAAGTCATGGACACATCCCTCACCCGAGGGGCTCTGCTTCACCATGGGCGGAGCTATCAAAAGTCATGAGCTGACATTCATTCAACGAGGCTCTGCTTCACCATGGGCGGAGCTATCACAGGAAGTCATGAGCTGACATTCACCCACTGAGGGGCTCTGCTTCACCATGGAGGCGGAACTATCAAAGGAAGTCATGAGGCATGATGATGTGCATATTTATATTGGAGCAGCTGGCAGTAGTGGTTGTCATGGTGCTTTCAGAACCTAAAAAAGAAGCCAGGTGACATTTTAATTGGAAGAAGAAATTAAAAGGGGTCACGTGACCGCCAGGCATTGAACATTAATTTAAACCAACATTGTTTGGCTTTGACACTTCAATCACATTTGCTGAAGTTTAAAAATAAACTCTTGAGGATTGCTTTCTTGAATCAATTCATATGCTTCAGAAATAGCTCTGAATAAAGTGGGGCAGCCATTTCAAAATGCAGGACTTGTGCTTATTGCCACAAAGTTGATCTTTCCCCATTTGAGGAATGGCAGTCTGAATTTTTACTAAACATGTCTTTCTAAATGTTCTGTATTACAGGCCTTTCATTTAAAAGTAATTGACAGTATCTCACATATTGCTAACCCACTGTTCTTTAGTGCTGTCCTTGAAAATTAATTTAAATTGGAAAGTATGAATACCAGTCCGCAGAGTATGGGTTATTTATTTATTGCATTTATTTTTTATTGAACATATATTGCTCACATTAAAATGGAGTCACACACTAATAAGGATGGGCAAGAGATTGCAAACAAGATCCACTGCTGGAACCCTTTGATACTTGGGTATCAGTGTATTACATTATGGTACATTGTGGGCGTAGTTGTGAAACACTGTATCTAAATATTTACGCACAGATAGATGACAGTTAGGTCTCCTGATCTGAATGAAGACATGCTAGTACAAGCAGCACATTTTGTTCAAAGACATTTGTTTTTAGGTTAGATTTTTGGATTGCTTAGGATGCTTAATAAAAATATAAGTTACAAAAAGTCCTGATAGAGTGTGAGTTCTGTTTATATCACTTTGTGTGAAATACAAATCCTTGCAAATTACCAAGCTTGCTCACCTAATCATAACTCCTAATGCGGGCTCCAGCTATTATAAAAACTAAGCAGTATACATTTTGAAGAACTGTTGCTAGCGTTACTTTTAATATTAAATAAAATGTTATATTGATGCCACAAACAGAGAAACAGGTGGGTGTAGAAGCATATAAATCCTGATAAGCACACAGAGACCCAGGGACAGTCTAAAGTCAATATTTAGTTAGACAGTAAGTGGAAACCTATTAATAACCAGGGATCCTAGGAATCCAAATTTTTTGTTTTACACAGGCAATGTAACTTTACATTTATGTAAATATAAAACTGCTTCTGCTGTACAGAGGTAAAGAACGCAGTAGCTGTCACAGCATGTTGAAATGCAGCTGCAGTTTGCATTGTTGCTAATTAACAAGATGCTGAAAATGATAAAAAATCACCCCTAAAGATCGGGTTAAAAAAGATTAGCAATAGCCATCCATATGACAAAGATGAACTTCGAAATAAACTAACATGAAGAGTATTTTGTGTTTTTTTTTATTATTAGGGCCTACTACACAGAAGTATCTGTAACCTTTAAAGTTTGTTTATATGATTGCTGGAACTGGTGAGCTTGTAACTTCCTTAGAATTTGAAAGTGTACCAATAAATACTTCCTGTGTTAACTGTTATTCAATAGTACTGTTATAATGTGAGGGGGAGGGGGGATCAGTTGTAGCCTTTTATTTTAATCGTGGAATAACACAGATATGCATTTATTTTTTATCGTTTTTTTATTGCGGAAAACTAGGATCCCTGTTAATAACTAACTAAATATAAAATAATAGAAATCCATATACATCTAATGATGGATGTTTTGTGGCCTTACTAGTCATCTTCATGAAAACCTGAGTTTCCTGCACTTGAAACCATCCCACAAGCGTCTTCTGCAACCCTGTGGGAAAAGTGGTATATAACATTGTGGCTTAAAAACTCACATACCCTCGATTGTGTTCTGCGTTAGGCTCACATCTCTGGCACTGATATTATTGGATACAATGTATTTAACAGATGATAAGTGACCAGCTGGATTGGTGTGTACTGTATCTGTTCTTGCTGTCATGATTTCCACGGTTTCCTCACTTTAAATCTTGATTTTTCTGTATTCAGTACATTGTTTCATTTGCCAGTGACCTTTTCAAAGACTGCACGATTTTAGACAACAATTTTACAATTTCCTTGCATCCCATATCTCTATCATATCCTCTATATGGTTTAAAGACAGGTCATATCACGGTAAAGCAATTTATTTTAAATGAATGCCAGCTAGTTATAAACAGCTGCTGCAGTGAAAAAGACAGTGAATAGAAATAGAGAGCATTCAGTTGAAAGGAGGACTGACCCCTATAATACCTTCTACCTTTGGGGTTTCTAAAGGCCTCTATTATACAGTGACTGTCCTTTCTCATTTGACAAGGCAGTTACTGTAGTACACTACATTCACTGCAGAATGAGCTCAGTGTGCAAGTCAAGAGATTGAGGCCAGTGAACATATTGTAAACCGCACAGTACCTACCAGCCTTTCACAGCCATTTAAATGAATGTTGTAATTCAACAGGAAGTTATGGAGAAACTGCTCCAATTCACCCAGGGGCTTAGTCTTTTGTACATGGTCACAGGGGATGGATATATATATATATATATATATATAACCAGTCCTCAGAAATTATGGCTTGTAATGTATTTATATTTATTTATTGCATTTATATAGCGCTTTCTATACAAAAGTATCGCAAAGCACTGTACAGTACATAGCAGAAAAAAGAACAAACCACAATACAATTGTATAGCATGTCACACTCAGACCATTGCCACAGTCAGACCATTTAAATAACATATTTAAATAACGGTATACACATAATACAAAAAGCAGCAATTTTAATGCTACATTAAACCCACTAAGATAAAAAGCCATTTTATAAAAAAGTGCACTGTTAGTCTTGACTTGAAAACTATAACGGTCCCAGCTTCCCTGACAAACGAAGGCAGAGCATTCCATAATTTAGGAGACTCTACAAAAAAAAAAGCTCCTCCCGTGTTGCTTTTGTTGACCCTAGGAATAACCAGCAGCCCCGCATCCTGTGATCTCAGAGTGCGGTTTGGAAGGCTCTGAGGGTAAATGACTCCTGCAAATAACTAGGTGCTAATCCATTCAGGCCTTATAAGTTAACAGCAAATTCTTAAAATCAATTCTGTACTACACAGGGAGCCAGTGTAAAGAGGCCAAAACAGGGTAATATGTTCACTTTTTTCTGGTTTTAGTCAGAATTGTCAGTAGTCTAAACAAGCTGCAAACAGGATACCACATGTTTTGGGACACCAGAAAAAAAAGTGCATTATAATAATCAATTTTAGATGAAACAAAGGCATGCATTAGTCTCTTGGCATTGGTTAAAACCTCATCACATGACCAAAAATAGATCCAACTATTGTGGCTTGCTTTTCGGTCAATAGTTTCTTTACAAACTCCCTCAAATGACATCATCACACTGAGCGTCTTCCTTCTTCACATAACCAATCAAATGGCAGACAACAGAAAATGAATTACACAATATATACTACAAAACAAAGATGCTGCAAACACTAAAATCATCACAAAACTTTGCTTTCAGTGTTTTTTTGACTTCTTAAATTCAACAAATCCAACTTGGCGATGCAAATAACTATGATCTTCACAAACTCAACGGACTCCTCCAAAATTCTATGCCACAGTGAAAAGTTATTTATTTAATTGTTCTGTAACAATATATATACATATATATATATATATATATATATATATATATATATATATATATATATCTTAGCCAGAGCGGTCTCGGTTAAAATCATATGAATAATTATTTATTTAGGCCCTTTTATCGTTGCTTTCCACAAATAAAAAATGCAATTCCTCCTTTTTGCATTTGAAGCAACTGGGATACTTGAAGGTTTATTTCAGACAGTGTGTGATTGACACTGGTAGTTGGGTTGAGGGTTGTGTTCAGTCATAGAGACTCGCATGGCTGGCCAATCACATCAGTAGAAGTTAAATGCATATTCATAAGAATAAATCAGAACACAGCCAATCAAATCGACTGGTCATCCAAAAAGCATCGCTGCAACCCTCATTAGTTATGATGTGCTTACACAGTTAAACTCTCTCCAGGCAAGTACCTCGGTCATTTTTTCATGGCTGGTATACACTGTAACTATGTATATATATATATATATATATATATATATATATATATATATATATAATTTTAGGGATTGAACTATGAACATAATTTAGGTCTTTTACTGAAAACCATAATATTAATACAGTATTCCATGTTAGATTTCAAAATGTCACATTTTTTAAATTAGTCAGTTTTAGTTAAGTATAAGGAAAACTACAAAGCAGTATGTAATTCAATATGCTAACATTATTCAGCAGGTTTCATTCGACTTTATGGAAGCAAAATGGAGTTAATTCTATAGGGTGCTGCAAAACTTTTGGCCATAGCCATATATATATATATATATATATATATATATATATATATGTATGTATGTCGTGTCGTTCGTTGCCTTTAAGAACCTGACCCAGACACAGAAATTGATTTTCAAAGCGGGTTTGTGCTAAATTTTAATAAACAACTACTAAAAACAAACAAAAAACCAAACAAACACCAAACTCCTTTGGAGCACTAACTAAACTGTATACAGGTCCTGACTATCCTGCAGGACAGCTAAGCCGTTTACCTGTCATAAACAGAACACACACTAACCACTTTGTACTCGTGACTGCCTGGAAACAAACAGCGCACCACCTTCTGCTTCCTTCTCCACAGCAGTCCTGAGCAGACTGACTGCCTCTCTTAAATACCCTGCACCTGGCTCTAATTTTCAATTACCACCAGGTGCGGGGATGTCTTTAATCAAATAATTAAACAATTAAACAATGAACAATTAAACTAAACAAATGTGCCTACACATGATTTCTGCAGGGAGGTTTAACCCCCCCTGCTGTCTTCTAATATATATACAGCTCTGGAAAAAATTAAAGAGACCACTGCAAAATTATCAGTTTCTCTGGATTTACTATTTATAGGTATGTGTTTGGGTAAAATGAACATTTTTGTTTTATTCTATAAACTACTGACAACATTTCTCCCCAAATTCCAAATAAAAATATTGTCATTTAGAGCATTTATTTGCAGAAAATGACAACTGGTCAAAAGCTGCAGTGTTGTCAGACCTCGAATAATGCAAAGAAAATAAGTTCATATTCATTTTAAACAACACAATACTAATGTTTTAACTTAGGAAGAGTTCAGAAATCAATATTTGGTGGAATAACCTGATTTTCAAGCACAGCTTTCATGCTTCTTGGCATGCTCTCCACCAGTCTTTCACATTGATGTTGGGTGACTTTATGCCACTCCTGGCGCAAAAATTCAACCAGCTCGGCTTTGTTTGATGGCTTGTGACCATCCATCTTCCTCTTGATCACATTCCATAGGTTTTCAATGGGGTTCAGGTCTGGAATTGGGCTGGCCATGACAGGGTC
This sequence comes from Huso huso, assembly GCA_036884735.1. NCBI lineage: Eukaryota > Metazoa > Chordata > Actinopteri > Acipenseriformes > Acipenseridae > Huso > Huso huso. The sequence continues at coordinate 99,466 of JAHFZB010000175.1, read as the reverse complement.
TTGATCTGGTGGTCCTCCATCCACCCTTGATTGACCTGGCTGTGTGGCATGGAGCATTGTCCTGCTGGAAAAACCAATCCTCAGAGTTGGGGAACATTGTCAGAACAGAAGGAAACAAAGTTTCTTCCAGGACAACCTTGTACTTGATTGATTACGTCCCTTCACAAGACAAATCTGCCGATTCCAGCCTTGCTGAAGCCCCCCAGATGAGGTCAATTTTCAGCTGCCCAACACCTGGTCGTCTAATGGTTAGAGCGGAGACCTGGAGAGCCTACAAGCCACAGTGTCTCGCACCCACTGTGAAATGTGGTGGAGGATCGGTGATGATCTGGGGTGCTTCAGCAAGGGTTGGAATCGGGTGTAACATATCAACCAAGTACAAAGGTTGTCCTGGAAAGAAAACTTCCTTCTGCTCTGACAATGTTCCCCAAATCTGAGGATTGGTTTTCCAGCGGGACCAATGCTCCATGCCACACAGCCAGGTCAATCAAGGGTGGATCAGACCCTGTCAAGACCCTGTCATGGCCAGCCCAATCTCAGACCTGAACCCCATTGAAAATCTCAGGGAATGTGATCAGAGGAAAGTGGATGGTCACAAGCCATCAAACAAAAGCGAGCTGGTTGAATTTTTTCGTCAGGGTGGCATAAAGTCACCCAACATCAATGTGAAGACTGGTGGAGAATGCCGACAATATTTTGTATTTCGGGGTTATTCCACCAAATATTGATTTCTGAACTCTTCCCTTTGGCTCAATTGTGTTGTTTAAAAATAAAACCCTGTTTAAATTGATTCATTTTCCCAAACCAGTTGTCATTTTCTGCAAATCATCTCTAATAATATTTAATAAAACCAGATAAAACAAAAATTTCATTACAAACTCTCTTAATTTTTCCAGGCTGTATATATCTGTTGCAAATATATATAGCAGCATGGATGGTAGTTATGTATATATATATATCTCCTATATATATATATATATATATATATATATATATATATATATATATATATATATATATATGTTGGCCGTTATGCTGAGCGGTGAGTATAAACCTGGCACTGTGGTGGTGTGTAGTGTAGTGTCTGTGTGGTGAGGGGCTACTCTCTCTCCTTGAACTGCTGTTTTGTTATATATGCTACATATATGATACACACACACACACACACACACACACCCGTTGAAGGCAAATCTGTAGGTGGAGTACATTGTCCTCTTAGGTCTGTATTAAATCAAAATGGATGTTGGGATTTTGTTTCGGGTTTTAAATGCATTCCAGGTTAGGGTTAACATGCCCCTCCCCTCTGTGTGATTTATAATGGAACTCCCCACATTGATTTGAATAGAAACGAGGGCCAGAGGGGGTTGTGTTGGTGCTTATTCAAAATCATATTTCACTGGAATTCACTGGTTCTGCAGCCAGTGTGCTTATCAGGTAAAACATTCATATGCGATTCACAGAACAAAAGCATTCTTGAGGATTTGTTGTGTTAGTCCACGTTCAACAATTATTCCAGGACTGCAGGGTCACAAAATGTGCCAAGCTTTCAGTCAAGCTGTGTAGTCTGGAAGGTGGGTCCGAGTAGCAGAAATAAGGAATTCTTCACTGGAATCAGACATTTTGAGAGATTTTCTCCTTTAGTCGGAGCTTCCTTCCTTTACACATGTTCAGTTTGATCATAAAGGATGATTAAACTTTCAAGCCTCTTGTAATATATCTGTAAGAGATCATTCGATGACTGTTTCATTTAACTAAAGAGGCATAAGCCAACATTGGAAAAGACAGTTTAATTGGCTTCTCATAATTGTGTTATTTCTTAGCAGACACCCTTATCCAGGGCAACTTACAAATTGTTACAAAGATATCATTATTTTTTTACATACAATTACATTATTTTACACATTATTTTTTACATACAATTACCCATTTATACAGTTGGGTTTTACTGGAGCAATCTAGGTAAAGTATACCCTTGCTGAGAAGGGTACAGCAGCAGTGTCCCCACCTGGGATTAAACCCACGACCCCTCGGTCAAGAGTCCAGAGCCCTAACCACTACTCCACTGCTGCCCTCATAAGCAGAGGCACATTCATAGTGACAACAGACCAGCTATTATTTTGTGTCTGCGGTTACAGATGTGTTTCTCAACGTTAGACAATAGGCATTACAGTTTAAGCTGGTCTTTTTTTTTGGAACTCCAGGGATTCTTTTATGTCATGTCATATGTTTGCAAAACAAGACCTCCTGATTTGTTGGAGACCGTTTTTAAATCATTGATTATAGATATGAACTGAAAAAGTCTTAACAAGCAAAATAATATTTGGATACATCCTGCTTTCCACAAAGGAAATAAAGCAATGGATCAGAGGGCTTATAATGACTGGTTCCATTCTGCCAGGACACCGATTGTTTTAATTGAAGCTGACAGCTGTTCTATGACAGCAGGTTGATCTAACCAATGCCTGTCACATGCTCTGGGAATTACAATGTTGTGAAAATATATATTTTTGAAAGTGTTATCTGGTTAGTTTAATAAAGGATAGCTAATTTTAAACAGGCATTGTAAATGAAAGACTCAGATTAGTTATTGCAGCTATAATAGATGCGATTGTAAAAGATGACCAGCTTGCTCTGACAATGCATGCTGGGAACGACTTCAGGTTATTCCATCATGACAGCAGAGTTACTGCCAGCACTTTCACCTTGCACACACATCCCTTCTGGACACTTCAGCACCTGAGCACCTGCACTTTCACCTTGGACATCAACTGCACAACTGACTGGACACTTCAGCACCTGAGCACCTGAGCACCTGCACTTTCACCTTGGACATCACACACCTCACAACTGAACTGGACACTTCAGCACCTGAGCACTGGCTTTCACCTTGGGACACCACACAACTGAACTGGACACTTTAGCACCTGAGCACCTGGACCTTGGACATCACACACCCTGCACACTGAACTGGACGTTTCAGCACCCTGAGCACCTGCAACTGGCAACTGAACTGGACACTTCAGCACCTGAGCACCTGCACTTTCACCTTGGACATCACACACCCTGCACAACTGAACTGGACACTTCAGCACCTGAGCACCTGAGCACCTGCACTTTCACCTTGGACATCACACACCCACCTGTGAACTGGACACTTCAGCACCTGAGCACCTGCACTTTCACCTTGGACATCACACACTCACACAACTGAACTGGACACTTCATCACCTGCACCCCTGGACATCACACCCCGCACAACTGAACTGGACACTTCAGCACCTGAGCACCTGCACTTTCAGAACTGGACACTTCAGCACCTGAGCACCTGCACTTTCACCTTGGACATCACACACCCACACAACTGAACTGACACTGGAGCACCTGAGCACCTGAGCACCTGCACTTTCACCTTGGACATCACACACCCTCACAACTGAACTGGACACTTCAGCACCCTGAGCACCTGCACTTTCACCTTGGACATCACACCCCGCACAACTGAACTGGACACTTCAGCACCTGAGCACCTGCACTTTCCCTTGGACATCACACACCCACACAACTGAACTGGACACTTCAGCACCTGACACCTGCAATCACACACCCACAACTGAGGGGACACTTCCAGCACCTGAGCTGCACTTTCACCTTGGACCTGTCACAACTTGGACACTTCAGCACCTGAGCACCTGCACTTTTTCACCTTGGACATCACACATCCCTCACAACTGAATGACACTTCAGCACCTGAGCACCTGCACTTTCACCTTGGACATCACACCCCACACAACTGAACTGGACATTTCAGCACCTGAGCACCTGCACTTTCACCTTGGACATCACATCCCTCACAACTGAACTGGACACTTCAGCACCTGAGCACCTGCACTTCCACCACCACCCCCACCCTGAACTGACACTTCAGCACCTGAGCACCAATCTGCCTTGTATCAACACCCACACAACTGGATTTTTCAGCACCTGAGCACCTGCACTTTCACCTTGGACATCACACACCCCGTTCACTTCAGCACCTGTTTGGTTCACCTTGACATCACACACCCCACACAGGACACTTCAGCACCTGAGCACCTGAGCACCTGCTTTTTCATCACACCCCCGCATGGACTGGACACTTCAACCTGAGCATGCACTTCTTGGACATCCCCATGGAACTGGACACTTCAGCACCTGAGCACCTTCATGCACTTTACAAAAGCAACTGAACTGGACACTTCAGCACCTGAGCAATAAAATCACAAGATAAACATTCACATTCAGTGTATTCATGCACTTTCCTTTTTTAACACACCCCACACAACTGAACTGGACACTTCAGCACCTGAGCACCTGCACTTTCACCACCACCCGTGGGCACAAAAACTGAGAGGGACTCGCTCTGTTGGGACCTAGTTTATTTTTTGTTGCTTTGGACTGTGTTCCCCTCACCTCTACCATTGTTGGTATTGGGTATTGCACCTGTTCGTGATGCCTGTTCCACCACCACACCCACCGCACCGTCACAATTACTGTATGGTTTTTTAGAAGCTGTACCAGTTCCTCATGTTTGGTTCATTTCAGCTGTGTTCTCAGCATATGTTTCAGTCAGTTCTTCCCCATGGATCTTCATGATTTAAAAAGCCTAGAGAAATAAAACAAGATAAACATTCAATCAGTGTATTCATGCTTTTTAAAGTGTGGTTGATACAGTAGTTCAGTGTTCACTTTACTACTGTATAGTTCTTCCATGCTTCTCTTGCTGTGTTGTTGTTCGGTTCACTTCATTACTTCAGTTCTTCCATGCTTCTCTTGCTGTGTTTGTAGTTCTTTCACTTCATTACTGTATAGTTCTTCCATGCTTCGCTTGTTGTTGTAGTTCAGTGTTCACTTCATTACTGTACAGTTCTTCCATGCTTCACTTGCTGTGTTGTGGTTCAGTGTTCACTTCATTACTGTATAGTTCTTCCATGCTTCACTTGCTGTGTTGATGGGCATCACCGCTACTGGGTGCGATGGATAGTTCAATTTCCATAACCGTTTCAGGAAAACCAAAGATACATGCTGCAGAGGATTGTGCGATCTCTCTATGGACAAGGATGCCAAAGTCCTGGTGGGAACTTAAAAGTAAGTAGCAGGGTTCCAAAAAATATAGCGTTACGTCCTCACCAGTGGCGTGCCGTCAGGACCTTCAAGGTATTCTCTGCTGACCAGACAGTGCCAAGTAAAACCGTCAGTCAAATGACATTCGTTGCCTCACTCACTTGCATACAGTGTGCTTGCTTATACTATGAAGCATACTGCTCTAATTATTATTTATTCATTTGTCTGACGCCTTTATCCAAGATGACTTACAGGGTTTACTAGAGGTTTTTTAAGTCTAGGGGTTTCCTGAAGGGGATGTGATCAGCCAGTAAGAGATCTGCATTTCCCCCGCATAAGTCTAAAACAACGACCAGACGCTAGAAAAGAAACAGTTGAGGGTATTCTCTGTTTCAGTTGAAGGGCTTGAGTGAGGTTAACCAATAGGCGAGTCGAAGAATGTCATTTTTTTTAGACAGGCAACCAATCAGGAGTGAGCAGAGGTGGCCCATAAATCTCCCAGGGTATTCTCTGCCTCACTTGAAGACCTGCTTTAGCAACCAATGGGAAAGTCAAAGCTCTGATAGCTGACCAATCATTAGTGAGCGAACCCCAAAACATGAATATTCCTTGGTTAGCACTGCAGTTAGGAGGATAGCTGGATTTCGCACGATATTGCTTATAAATATACATTGATAAATACAAATACCTTTACAACATCTAATTATTTCGAATTTTATTTTACACTAAAATAAAAAAGAAATGTGAAAAACTGAGACATCATAGTCGATTTGGTTACAAATCCTTTTTCAAGCAGAACTTTCTCTGAAAAATTGGAGATTGTTAAAAAAGGGAGATATACACCACAGATCCCCGAGCTGACATGGGAAGGGAAAGAATATACTCGGCACTTTCAGAATTCAAATTATGAAAGGTATCTGTGGCTTACAGTTAGCTGCCACTTAAAAAAAGGAGGGGGGTGGGTGGGGTGGGGTTGTGACGACTCTGCTACCCCAGTCCATTTTGTCACGGCACGCCACTGGTCCTCACATGTTGCTACAACTATTTAAATAAGGTACCTGTAATTTTTCTTTTTATTGTTAACATCCTGACAGCTTTTTACACATATAACTTTACAGTTTGTTTCAAGCTCTTTTCAAAATGTCCACTCTAGTGCACTGATAGTGTAAAGATTATGCCCATTGTCAAACAGGTAACACAGCAATAACGATCCATGATGTGATGCATGACATAAAAGCCAAAGCACTTGTTTTAATGTTTGCTTGTTTTTTTAATCGCTCCTCCTGCAGTGATTTGAGAACAGATTTCAAACCCCAGTGCACTAGAGCAGCCATTTTGAAAAAGAGCTTTGAAACAGACTTTAAAGTTATAAGTGTAAAAACAATGAAAGAAAAATCATAAATCATTTACAGTTGAGCACTTATGTATAATGAAATTTAAAAAAAGCATAGGGGATGTATTTGTTATATTTACAGTTTGTAGCAGCATGTGGGGATGTATAGTGTTATATTTTTACACAGTTGTAGCATATGTGGGATGTATAGTGCTATATTTACACAGTTGTAGCAGCATGTGGGATGTATAGTGTTATATTTACACAGTTGTAGCAGCATGTGGGGATGTATAGTGTTATATTTAAACAGCTGTAGCAGCATGTGGGGATGTATAGTGTTATATTTACACAGTTCTAGCAGCATGTGTGGATGTATAGTGTTATATTTACACAGTTGTAGCAGCATGTGGGGATGTATAGTGTTATATTTACACAGTTGTAGCAGCAGCATGTGGGGATGTATAGTGTTATATTTACACAGTTGTGCATGGTGTGGATGTATAGTGTTATATTTACACAGTTGTAGCAGCATGTGGGGATGTATAGTGTTATATTTAAGTTGTTAGCAGCATGTGTGGATGTATAGTGTTATTTACACAGTTGTGCAGCATGTGGGGATGTATAGTGTTATATTTAAACAGTTGTAGCAGCATGTGGGGATGTATAGTGTTATATTTACACAGTTGCAGCATGTGGCGGATGTATGAGTGTTATATTTACAAAGCATGTGGGGATGTATAGTGTTATATTTAAACAGTTGTAGCAGCATGTGTGGATGTATAGTGTTATATTTACACAGTTGTAGCAGCATGTGGGGATGTATAGTGTTATATTTACACAGTTGGCAGCATGTGGGGATGTATAGTGTTATGTGGGGATGTATAGTGTTATATTTACACAGTTGTAACAGCATGTGGGGATGTATAGTGTTATATTTAAACAGTTGTAGCAGCATGTGGGGATGTATAGTGTTATATTTACACAGTTGTAGCAGCATGTGTGGATGTATAGTGTTATATTTAAACAGTTGTAGCAGCATGTGGGGATGTATAGTGTTATATTTACACAGTTCTAGCAGCATGTGGGGATGTATAGTGTTATATTTACACAGTTGTAGCAGCATGTGTGGGATGTATAGTGTATATATTTTTGGAACCGCTACTTACTCTTTAAACCATTCTTTTGGATTAGAGATATGTCCAGATATCAGGGTACTTTTCCTAATTAAAACCAGCTCATGAAATGGGCATTCCCAATGGACATCCCTTTGTGAGTAGCTCAGGCAGAGGACTGGGGATGAAATATGAAGCCCAATGTCTAGGTAACCAGTTCAATATCTGTATTGATTAAATATTATGGTGGCTGTATCTGTATCAACTAAATGGAAAAAATGTTTATGTTTAATATGTTGTGTTGGCATTTCCAATTAATAATCTCATATAAATATGTTCCTTTCTAGTATTTAATATTTTACTTACCCTAACTTTTTAACAGGAAATATATTTCACTGTTTGTTTCTCTTTATTTATTGTACTATTTTCTGCTTTGTTATGTTTGAATGGTTAAACAGATGTTTTTATGTTGTAAATATGCTGATTTTGTCAAACAGGTACCTAAAAAAGTTGCACAAGAAAATAAAACAGTGAAGCTTTGAAACCAGATTTCTATATTCTTACCTCTTTTACTCAAAAACACATTTAATCATCTTGGAATATTTATAGCCAAGTGTGACAAGCTGGCTGGTGGTGGTGATGTCATCATCCAGGAAGCAGTACTCAAACATGGGAATGCGGGGCAAAAACGGCATGGTTGACAGTATATTTAAACAATACAAAAATAAATGAACACGCTTTTAAATAATAAAAGAAAATGGCTCGATGGCCAAAATAAACAAACACAAACAAAGGATATGAGTACCTTCAGGATGGTTCACAGTAAGTAGCAATCGTTTTACATGCAACACGTCTCTCTCCAACTCAGACTAACACACTCTGAGAGCAAGACCTTATATAGCAGGTGGTCAGGAGCTAATGAGACAATTGCCGATCATTTATCTCCTAACCACCTGCATTCCACAAGTGAAGGCAGGGAGAGAAGTTAACCCTCTCCTGCTGAATCAACACAATATTATACAGTGGACGGCCTCGTCCGCCCACATACAATTAAACAAAACAGGGCTTAATAATAATAATAATAATAATAATAATAATAATAATAATAATAATAATAATAGTACCCTGTCACACCAAGCAACATCAATTAAAAAAACGTTATAAATAATGATACCATCCTAGTTTGCATTATTTTTATGGCTCTGGAGCTGGAGCCATGTAAAAGCAGCTGAGCTAGAGCAGCAGTGTGGAGCTCTCTCTCAATAATGACTGGGCTCTATTGGGGTTTGAGCAGCTCACTCTCTCTCTCTCTCTCTCTCTCTCTCTCTCTCTCTCTCTCTCTCTCTCTCTTTCTCTCTCTCTCTCTCTTTCAGAATGGTATTTCAATGAGAAGATTCACAGAGTTCTAAAACTGTATCCTGCACACTTGCTGGGTTCCTGAGTAAGCTCTGTAATAAAAGCATTAACTAAGCCTTAATTGGGGTCCAATGGGCAGCTGTTGCTGCTATTTTTTAACAATGCATGGACAGAAATAGATACTGAGTAACACAATTCCTACATATAGCGATTACTTTAGTTGGTGACAAGAAAAACAAGGACATTTATATTTGTTTTGGACCACCAAAAGAAATGTCACTGTAAATTCAATATTAGAGCCTTTAGTTAGATGAAAAAGTTGACATATGACCATGACACATAGCAACAGTATTACAGATAAGTATAGAAATGACGTTTTTAATCACAATTCAGTAAGCGATTCTCCAGATAAGTGTGACTTGCAGCTGGATGTGCGGACAGATAGACACCCCCTGTATCTCCAGAAACTGATATTCTCAATAATATGCTTAGTAATGTTAATATCAAGTTTCATGACAATTGGATAAGTGGCTCCCCAGATACACTGTATGCAAAACTGACAGAAATGCCACCTGAACAGAATTGATGCTATCATGGAGCCTGGATCTTGCCAGTGTGGGAGACTCTGACGGAAGGTGATGGGTTCTTACACTGCTCTTCTACCATGGAGGAGTTCTGGCTGGCGTTTTGAAACTATGAATTCCAAAAAAGGATTCAAATTCTAATTATAATAAACTGGAACAGAGGAAAGTTTGTGTTCATGCTTTCCCTCACTCATCCATTATTTTACCCAGTTGGAATAACTGTGTATCCTCTCTGTTATCTCTGGTTTGTTTTCTTGTCTAACTGTAGATACATTCTCTTGCCATGGAAACAGTATCAAAACAAGCTCCCTGGAAGCAGTGGTGGTATTGTGCAAATTAACCTGCTGGGTTTGTTCTGCTAATCTCCCAGAGGAGAATCACACTCCTGAACGGGTCATGTTACATTCTGATCATATCTTTTGCTAACAACAAATTTATTTCAAATGCCATGCTGACAACAATAGTGCCATGGTGGCCTTTGTAGGTAGAAAAACAGATGCAGACATGAATCCAAGGATTAAGATTAGAGGAGAAACCTCACAATGCAGCGAAGTAACCAGTGGAGTACAACAGGGGATCAGTATTAGGTCCTCTGCTATTCCTAATCTACATTAATGATTTAGATTCTGGTATAGTAAGCAAACTTGTTAAATTTGCAGACGACACAAAAATAGGAGGAGTGGCAAACACTGATGCAGCAGCAAAGGTCATTCAAAATGATCTAGACAGCATTCAGAACTGGGCAGACACATGGCAAATGACATGTAATAGAGAAAAGTGTAAGGTACTGCATGCAGGCAATAAAAATGTGCATTATAAATAGGGCTTCTGATTTTCGGTTTTAACTGATAAAACCCGATAAAACACCCCTGGTACACAAAAAATTAAATCGGTGGATAGCCAATAAATACCGGAAAAACACCGGAAAAACTGTGGAAATGGTTTATCAATTCACAGTGACTTTACACTTTTCACATTTAAAAAAATAAAACCTACTACAAAATAATAATAAATACATGTCCCTGTGCTGCAGGGCAATGTCCCCGCCTTCCCTGACTTGCATCTATCATTGATTCGTTCTGAATACTTTAAGCCCACCCCAACTACTGGTGACAGCTCATTCCTACATTTCTATTGGAGACTCCGCTTGCGAGATTTAAAACGAGATTACAATCAGGATGGAGGCTTGTTAGCGGGATTTCAAGCTGTATTACATTTAAGATACAGAGGATTTAAAACAGAATTGTGGCGAAATGTACAAAATGCCTACACAAAAAAACCCAGAAGAATGTGCCCGTGACCATAGGGATTTTAGTTGTGGAAGACAGCAAAGGAAAGAAGGTACAACTTAAGTGTGCAAGTACTGTCGAGTTACTATACATATTTTGACAAAAAAGCTCAAGCATTTTGGAAAGTAACCAAAAACACTAATTTCATACAATATATCAAAAGCGAAAGCCCGAAAAAAAAAAACGTTTACATAAAACTCGAAAATAGCTAAAAATAAGCACCGAAAAATACAATTAATAAAACCCCAAAAACAGAAGCCCTAATTATAAATATCATATGGAGATACTGAAATTGAAGAAGGAATCTATGAAAAAAGACCTAGGAGTTTATGTTGACTCAGAAATGTCTTCATCTAGACAATGTGGGGAAGCTATAAAAAGGCCAACAACATGCTTTCGGATATATTGTGAGAAGTGTTGAATTTAAATCAAAGGGAAGTAATGTTAAAACTTTACAATGCATTAGTAAGACCTCACCTAGAATATTGTGTTCAGTTCTGGTCACCTCGTTACAAAAAGGATTTTGCTGCTCTAGAAAGAGTGCAAAGAAGAGCAACCAGAATTATCCCGGGTTTAAAAGGCATGTCATATGCAGACAGGCTAAAAGAATTGAATCTATTCAGTCTTGAACAAAGAAGACTACGGCGATCTGATTCAAACATTCAAAATCCTAAAAGGTATAGACAATGTCAACCCAGGGGACTTCTTTGACCTGAAAAAAAAAACAAGGACCAGGGGTCACAAATGGAGATTAGATAAAGGGGCATTCAGTACAGAAAATAGGAAACACAGAGAATTGTGAGGGTCTGAAATCAACTCCCAGTAATCTTGTTGAAGCTGACACCCTGGGATCCTTCAAGAAGCTGCTTGATGAGATTCTGGGATCAATAAGTTCCAACAACCAAACGAGCAAGATGGGCGAATGGCCTCCTCTCGTTGTAAACTTTATGTTCTTATGTTCTTATGTTCTTATGATTATGATCAATACCCAAACCACTGCTTTCCCAGTGAGAGCCTCCAGGTGCTGTGATTACCAGGGTTACAATTACCCCCAGTGCTGAGCAAGTGATCCCTTAAACCACTGCTTTCCCAGTGAGGCCCTGCTGTATTACCAGGGTTTACAATACCCCAGAGTGCTGAGCAAGTGATCCCTTAAACCACTGCTTTCCCCAGTGAGAGCCCTGCTGTATTACCAGGGTTACAATGCCCCAGAGTGCTGAGCAAGGTGATCCCTTAAACCACTGCTTTCCCAGTGAGAGCCCTGCTGTATTACCAGGGTTACAATACCCCCAGAGCTGCTGAAAACCACTGATCCCTTAAACCACTGCTTTCCCAGTGAGAGCCCTGCTGTATTACCGGGTTTACAATACCCCCAGAGTGCTGAACACTGCTTTCCCAGTGATCCCTGTAAACCACTGCTTTCCCAGTGAGAGCCCTGCTGTATTACCAGGGTTTACAATACCCCAGAGTGCTGAGCAAGTGATCCCTTAAACCACTGCTTTCCCAGTGAGAGCCCTGCTGTATTACAGGGTTGCAATACCCCAGGTGCTGACCAGGGTTTCCCAAATACCCCAGAGTGCTGAGCAAGTGATCCCTTAAACCACTGCTTTCCCCCAGTGAGCAGCCCTGCTGTATTACCAGGGTTTCAATACCCCAGGTGCTGAGCAAGTGATCCCACTGAAACCACTGCTTTCCCAGTGAGAGCCCTGCTGTATTACTAGGGTTACAATACCCCAGAGTGCTGAGCAAGTGATCCCTTAAACCACTGCTTTCCCAGTGAGAGCCCTGCTGTATTGCTGTGGGTTACAATACCCCAGGTGCTGAGCAAGTGATCCCTTAAACCACTGCTTTCCCAGTGAGAGCCCTGCTGTATTACCAGGGTTACAATACCCCAGGTGCTGAGCAAGTGATCCTTAAAACCTGCTTCTTTCCCGTGAGAGCCTGCTGTATCCCTTAAACCACTGCCCCAGTGAGAGCCCTGCTGTATTACCAGGGTTACAATACCCCAGAGTGCTGAGCAAGGATCCCAAACCACTGCTTTCCCAGTGAGAGCCCTGCTGTATTACTAGGGTTACAATACCCAGAGTGCTGAGCAAGTGATCCCTTAAACCACTGCTTTCCCAGTGAGAGCCTGCTGTATTACCAGGGTTACAATACTCCAGAGTGCTGAGCAAGTGATCCCTTAAAACCACTTCCCCCAGTGAGAGCCCCCTGCTGAAGCATATTACTGGGTTGCAATTACCCCAGGAGTGCTGAGCAAGTGATCCTTAAACCACTGCTTTCCCAGTGAGAACCCTGCTGTATTACCAATACCCCAGAGTGCTGGATTCCAAAAGCCACTGCCCCAGGTGCTGTATTACCAGGGTTTCAAGGCTCCTTCACATGATGGCCACCACTGTGATTTAGCCTTCTTTTATGACAATTGTTTCCCACAACACTTGCTGATGAAAACCAGGGACTTCTTGTATTTTCCTGCTGTGGTGATTTCCATGTGGACATGGCGCTCAGACCTGAGCACTATAAATATCTTGAGATTAATAACATAATTAATTCTATTTATTGCAGCTGGTCAGAAATGAGTCATGCTTTTGGTACAGGAACCATCCAGCTCTCATCACCCCTCCAATGTGTCACCATACCTGCATCTTTCCATTACACTCCCGAACACACTAATCCTGCTGACAGATTAATATATAGTCTGGTTGTGGTCTACATTCCTGCATTCGTATCTCATGATTAAATCTATAGATTTCAGGTCACAGGCAGCTTAATCACAACTTTGGGCATCTGCTGAAATATCCTGTTCACCTGGAGAGGCTGCCATTGGTATTGGGTAATATCTTCCGACAGTCACTGGGAGGTAGTTTATTAGAAGAACTGCATTCATATGCTTCAAATGTTTTCATGTTGAACCGTTTCATGTTTTTTGTAATCAAATGATTTGAACTTTAACAAATACCTCTTGTAAAATGCACCCCAGGGCTCTTTTGTTAAATACCAATACACCGTTAATGAATGAACCTCAACAGTAGCAGTTACTGAACTGAAAAGAGTGATTTTCTGTTTAACAAGATTGTCAGGCCTGACCACAATTTCTGACACATAGTTCCACCAGTCACAAAATGTCCTACCATGAGTTCAATCAGGTCTAAGTCTCCTAGCATGACTTCAATCAGGTCTAAGTGTCCTAGCATGAGTTCAATCAGGTCTAAGACTGTCCTAGCATGAGTGCAATCAGGTCTAAGTGTCTAGCATGAGTTCAATCCGGCCTAAGTGTCCATGCATGAGTTCAATCAGGTCTAAGACTGTCATAGCATGAGTTCAATCAGGTCTAAGTGTCCTAGCGTGAGTTCAATCAGGTCTAAGTGCCCTAGCATGAGTTCAATCAGGTCTAAGTGTCCAAGCATGAGTTCAATGAGGTCTAAGACTTTACTTTCTTTTTATTTTATCATTGATAACCCATATGGCACTACAGTACCTCTGTATGGCTTTCAGCAATGCCTTGGATTCTGCTCCTGTCAGATAAACAGGGCTGGACTTTGCCTTGACCTGGATGGGAGGTCTTCAGACAGCAGGTACTGTAAGGAGTTGGTGGCCCACCTTGTCTTCAGTGTTAAAACCAAGTCCTCAGCATTGGGGTTTTTTGTTGTTTATTTTAAAGAAAAGTGTAATCAAATAACAAATCAAATAACAAACAAAAAAGAATATTAACAATATATACTGAATAAAAAAAGCTATTCAAGACACTATCCCTTTAAATACACAGCCAGATACTGCAGTGCTATCTGTCTCTGTGTGCAAAGACGAATAATTAAACAGCTTGTCAAGAAAACCTCTCAGACTGGGGGGAGGAATCTAAAGAGTAAACTTTGAAACTTTGTGAGGATCACTGATAAGTGAAATATTTATAACTTTGTTTTTTTTTCTTCAAATCTCCTTTATTAGGCCTCCTCCCAGTAAATTAATCACCAATTCCTCCAAGAAGAGCTGATAAAGGAAAGGCTATGGGCTTCTTTTTATTTCAGATTCTAAGGCCTGCTACACAAACCAACTGGTCACCAATTATACCTGGCTCTCCAAATACTAAGCCCTTGTCCCTTTCAAATGAACTGATTTAAGATCCTAATGCAATTCTGACAGGTTTTAAAGTTGAAAACACACAGGAAACGTTTTAGTTCCCTCTGGAGGCGGCTGTCTGCAGCACCGAGTGGAAGGGGCTTGCTGAGTGCACCCTCAATCCATATATATATATATATATATATATATATATATATTACCAATAGAACACTAAAATTTAATCTTTTACATGTTTGTAAAAATACATACAGTAATAATGTATACTAATATTTAGAATTATGACCACTCAACATATAGTTTTATGAGCTACAGTACATCAATAAAACAAATTGAATAAATAAACCTAGACCACATAATACATTACCAGTACAGGTTTACTACCAACATGAATCAAAGTAAAGTTAACAAAATCTCATCATTCAGTATCATAAGAAACAGCTGAGTGTTCTTCACAGGTAAATCCTGACGCCTTGGCAGTTGGTTTCTTGCTTCACGATTGGCTGAGCTGCATTGTGATGTCATGCAGCTGGTCATGCAGGAAAGGTACTCTCGGCTGCACAGAACTGCTCACATCTAAGAAATCTGCTTAAACACCACCCCTATCTCTGATTTTTACTGGACCGACCTATTAGCACACTGGTGACTTTATTAATATCTATAAATCCAAACTGTACTTTAAGAAGTAAGTGGATACTGTTGATCCTATTTGTTTTATTATAGCCAAACCATTCCACTAAACTTGTACCTTAAATCGAGAGACAGACACTTACTCATGAAATATATTTACAAGCACCAGGGATATGAAGAGTTCTAGGGAATGTCTGACTGATTCTTCTATCTTTATTAAAGTCTATTTCTCATTCTGTCTTTTGAGACCATTGGCGACTCATGGCTTGAAAAACTGGTGGGGCAGAGCCCCCCCTTCCCACAAAAAAAAAAAACAAAAAAAAATGAAACTGTGCTCAAAAACCGATGCCCGATTTTAACAATTTTTTTATGTAATCATTAAATAGCTTTTTTCTAACATTACCAGATCTTTCATCACAAACAGTTCTATGTCAGATTGTCACAATCAAGAGAGCTGCAAACAACACTTTACAGGCAAGGGTCTCTTATCGACAGACAGCTGCACCTGCACTAACCTGAGCGTTTGAAATGGAAGTATCGTCACACTCTCGTGCTGTTAATAACATTCTGAACTACAGGAGAGTCAGGTTCGGTTTCTGTTGATGTCTCTGGCATTGGTGGTTTATCTTTTTTGTTGTAGATAAACTCCAAACGTAGCTTTTTTTGCCATTTTAAGAGGGGCTCAAATTCACTCGTTTTTAGCACATCTTTTAAGCTGACTGAAAAGTGAAAGTCTCACCACGAGAACAAATATAACGGTGAAGGGTCTTGAACACTCTTTGGTTATGTTATGTTAAGTTTTGAAAGTTTGAAATAAACTCGCACTTATGTATTTTTAAATAATAAACCCTGGCAACAGTGGCGAAGCCAGGATTTTTTTTTTCAGGAGAGGGTGGAAATGGTAACTTTTTAAAGGTGAGTAGTCACAGTGGTGTAATTGGCAACCTGATTTCTTATTAGTGCATTGACGTTTTATTTTCGAAAAATAAAGAACAATCTTTTTTTAACAGAAGATCAATAACCAAATACACTGTTGTGCAAAAAAAAAAAAAAGATTCAGTTTAGAACACTTCGATTAAAACAAAAAGGAAATACAAAACAAAGGACTTGAACTTTTAACATCGCCAAAGTCAGAGTTCAATTTCACATTATGAAAATAAATAAAAATAACTAGATATATAATTTCATTTGTACTTATGGTTGTTCATTTTTGTTAACTAACATTTGGTGTTCAAAGCAAAGCAAACCATTTTATTTAATTTCACAAATCCTGACTAATTTAATTACCGTTTGACTGAAACAGGATTGCCGGTGGTACCTAATCTTCTGGAGGTTCGGGAGGAGGGACTTGTGCACACAGTTACATTAACTACATTATATAACTACAGTGCCTTTAAAAAAAAATAAATAAAAAAAAAAATGTACGAACAGCTGATCCAACAAAAAACTTGGTTGATTGACAGCAAATACAGCCGCTCGTTTTTATGGTATCACACTGCACTGACATTCGCTAGCCAATCAGGCTTTGTTGAGCTGACAGACGCTCTGTAGCTTAAACAAATAATCAGAATGAAAACGAATAGTTAACCGAACTCAGGAAATGAAACAGTTTAGCGTTTCTCTCTCAGCAGCGTCCAGAACTGTTTTCATTCTGATTTATTTCTTTAGTTATTCAATTAATAATAGGTTGTACATTTACCACTCCATCTCCAAGACCTGGATGGACTTAGTTACCGTCCCTTGATGAAGCTCGCTACACAATCCGTGAAAAATCATAATCTTATTAGTAGGCTGGCCGCAGGAGAGGTTAGCTGGCAGTAAGATATGTCAGGCGAGTGCATTCTCACACGTAAATACATAGGCTACTCATTACATAGTAGATGTCCTCTACCCCATCTATGTGGGTAGTAGTTAGGCTACATAGCATATACAGTCATAACCTATATGTAACATGCATCTGTGTGTGGTGCAGCTTGCTTATGTATTCTCATTGGTTGACAGTAACATGTAAATAAAAAAAGTTAGCTCCGTGGCGAAAAAAAAAAAAAGCCCGCCGTGCCGCTGGCCTCACATAGACTATAATGGGAAGTGAATAATATAACACTATTGCAATTTCTTTATTTCTTACACATGTTTCAGTGTGAATGATCCTAACGCAGTGGCTAAGCAACTGCCTGCCAGAAATCTGGGGGCACGTGACCAGGCGTGCCCCCCCTCACGCCGCCACTGTTTGAGACTTTTAACTTACAAAGTAATTTTTCTAAAATGTAACACTTTTTCCCTACACTCATGCACATTTCCTATTTTCTCTTTTGGCCACATTGTGTTACAAGTATTTGCCATTTTGATAAAGAAAACTGGAAATAACACAATGATCCCCAAAAAGGTGCCATACAACCCTTTAGTTTCAGTGAAGAATTCAAAGCATTTTAACACATTCAAACTGCAATTGAAATATTCTTGGAAATAATAAGTAAGACTAGCTGTAAGGAGCGAAGTTACAAAGGGAAGCAAAGCACTTAAAATGCATGCTGCAGGAAATCCCTCAACAAAAATGTTCATGAGACGACAGGCCACCCAGAGCCAGCAATGGGAAAAAAAGACAACCCAACCCAACAACTCAACCCAATCCATTTCTAAATTTGTGATTACTCTGAGCAATGATGAAAGAATAGTCATTCATTACAATGAAGCTCTTAAATTAAACAAATAAAACAGGGTTGCTGCTCCATACAAATGCAAATAGCATAGCGGTAATTATCTGCAGGGGCAGAGTGTGTGGGAATTATCTGCAGGGGCAGAGTGTGTGGGAATTATCTGCAGGGGCAGAGTGTGTGGTAATTATCTGCAGAGGCAGAGTGTGTGGTAATTATCTGCAGGGCAGAGTGTGTGGTAATTATCTGCAGGGGCAGAGTGTGTGGTAATGTCTGCAGAGGCAGGTGTGTGGTAGGGCATTATCTGCAGGGGCAGGGGCAGTGTGTGGTAATTATCTGCAGGGGCAGTGTGTGATAATTATCTGCAGGGGCAGAGTGTGTGGTAATTATCTGCAGGGGCAGTGTATGTGGTAATTATCTGCAGGGGCAGTGTGTGTAGTAAGGAAGGTATCTGCAGGGGGCAGAGTGTGTGGTAATTATCTGCAGGGGCAGAGTGTGTGGGGAATTATCTGCAGGGGCAGGGAGTGTATGGGGGAATTATCTGCAGGGGCAGAGTGTGGGAACCATCTGCAGGGGCAGAGTATGTGGTAATTATCTGCAGGGGCAGAGTGTGTGGGAATTATCTGCAGGGGCAGAGTGTGTGAATTATCTGCAGGGGCAGAGTGTGTGGTATTATCTGCAGGGGCAGAGTGTGGTGCGTCTGCAGGAGCAGTGTGTGTGGTAATTATCTGCAGGGGCAGAGTGTGTGGGAATTATCTGCAGGGGGCAGAGTGTGTGGAATTATCTGCAGAGGCACAGTGTGTGGTAATTATCTGCAGAGGCACAGTGTGTGGTAATTATCTGCAGGGGCAGAGTGTGTGGTAATTATCTGCAGGAGCAGAGTGTGTGGTAATTATCTGCAGGGGCAGAGTGTGTGGGAATTATCTGCAGGGGCAGAGTGTGTGGGAATTATCTGCAGGGGCAGAGTGTGTGGGAATTATCTGCAGAGGCAGAGTGTGTGGTAATTATCTGCAGGGGCAGAGTATGTGGTAATTGTCTGCAGAGGCAGAGTGTGTGGTAATTATCTGTAGGGGCAGAGTGTGTGGTAATTATCTGCAGGGGCAGAGTGTGTGGAAATTATCTGCAGAGGCAGAGTGTGTGGTAATTATCTGCAGGGGCAGAGTATGTAGTATTATCTGCAGGGGCAGAGTGTGTGGTAATTATCTGCAGGAGCAGAGTGTGTGGTAATTATCTGCAGGGGCAGAGTGTGTGGTAATTATCTGCAGAGGCAGAGTGTGTGTAATTATCTGCAGAGGCAGAGTGTGTGAAAATGTCTGCAGAGGCAGAGTGTGTGGTAGTATCTGCAGGGGCAGTGTGTGGTAATTATCTGCAGAGGCAGAGTGTGTGGTAATTATCTGCAGGGGCAGAGTATGTGGTAATTATCTGCAGGGGCAGAGTGTGTGGGTAATTATCTGCAGGGGCAGAGTGTATGGGAATTATCTGCAGGGGCAGAGTGTGTGGTAATTATCTGCAGAGGCAGAGTGTGTGGTAGCTGGGATCAGGAACCTCTTGGGAATTTGATTTGTTTTGCAGTATGCACCAGAAAACAGTGACTAAATAAATATAGTACAACCCTTATATACGTACAAATCCATTACAGAATTCACCTTTCTATCAATATATACATATGCTCAGTGGTTGGGATTTGACAGTGAAAAACTCTCAAATTGCTACAGGTTTCAAAATCTTGTATTTATTTTTAAATCACTGAATCAAAATGCTCTCAGGATTATATCAATGATTTCACGATGTGTGAAAATTGCTTTTTTAACCTTTTTTTTTTTTTTTTTTTGGTGGCCCAGCACAAGAGAGCATTCTACTGTATTTACAGCTTGGCAGCAAAAGATAAGGTTATCTCTATATTCTACAGCAGACAGAGAGAAAAGAGAAGTCACCCAAAAGAAAGCAAAGACTGCCATTCCCCAAGGTGCTTCAGTGATCGTCAGATTTCAAGATACAGCAGCTTCCTCATTGCTACTCCTGATTAAACATGCACTCATTTTATTCTGTTCTTCAGAAAACCGTGGTTCGGTAAATTTATGAATAACAAGCACACCGTTTTCAAGACAAGACTTCTTCCATCGCTGGTACAGCGCCTTCATTTCAGTGATATACATGATGGAATAACACCCTCCAATTAGGCTGTATCATTTCCAGCAGTTTCACCTGATGCAACAAATACTGCACCAGACATACACACGATACTGCAATTCACCTGGTGCTATCTCAGGACTCCTAATCCAGGGCTTGGTTTTGAAGTTTGAATTTCACTGTTGAAGATTTAGTGCTGCTGAACAGGTCACGCTGAGAAGCACTTTGACAGGAAAAGATGAAAACACAGAGTAAGAGGCTTTTGTTCTTTACATCCTGCTGATGTTAAATGGTTCTGAAGTAATACATTTACAGCAATGGCAGGTTTTCCCTTAGAGAGCCATTCGTGAAAAGTGAGGATCTGGCCCCTGACTGTGAGAGCCTTTGAAGATGTTTAGTCTGTTTTTTATGTATGTGTGTAAAATTAATAGGAAAGCCTGGAAATTTCCCTGCTCTATTGCTGGACTCCAAGCTTGTTTAGTGCTATGTTGCTGTGAACTAAGGGTGAAATTAGCAACTTGCTTAAAAGAAAAGAAAAAAGATAAACTAAAACATGCAAAGTGACCTATTTCATACAGAATGAATTCACTGCAGCAGATACTGTATGTGAGGCTGTTGGAAAATTGTACCATTGTCTTTCACTACACATGCTTTACTACACAACATAGAAATGATCACACATTCTCTATTGAACCTGCAGATCAGGACTCCCCCGTATGGCTAGATGAATGCAGGCGTCCATGGCCAAGTCAAGCATTCTGAGCAGATAGATGTTTCTGTCTGGGAGAACATCTTGATTGTTATCTATGACAGTCTGGCACATAACCAGGACCTGCTTCCAGTTTATTATTAACCCCAGTCAAGGACTCTCACAATGCCTTTACACAACTGCTGGGAGGCATGAAACACAAGCATGTTTCAAACACATGTTGTTGAGAGTGTGAGTTGGGTCTCTGGAATCTCTTGCACAAGTTTAATAAGTAAGCAAACTTGTTAAATTTGCAGACGACACAAAAATAGGAGGAGTGGCAAACACTGTTGCAGCAGCAAAAGTCATTCAAATGATCTAGACAGCATTCAGAACTGGGCAGACACATGGCAAATGACATTTAATAAAGACAAGTGAAAGGTATTGCACGCAGGCAATAAAAATGTGCATTATAAATATCATATGGGAGATACTGAAATTGAAGAAGTACTCTATGAAAAAGACCAAGAAGTTTATGTTGACTCAGAAATGTCTTCATCTAGACCTCACCTAGAATATTGTGTCCAGTTCTGGTCACCTCACTACAAAAAAAGGATATTGCTGATCTAGAAAGAGTGGGTGCAAGAAGAGCGACCAGAATTATTCAAGTTTAAAAGGCATGTCATATGCAGACAGGCTATATCATTGAATCTATTCAGTCTTGAACAAAGAAGACTACGTGGCGATCTGATTCAAGCATTCAAAATTTTAAAAGGTAATGACAATGTCGACCCAAGGGACTTTTTGGACCTGAAAAAACAAGGACCAGGGGTCACAAATGGAGATTAGATAAAGGGGCATTCAGAACATAAAATAGGAGGCACTTTTTTACACAGAGAATTGTGAGGGTCTGGAACCAACTCCCCAGTAATGTTGTTGAAGCTGACACCCTGGGATCCTTCAAGACGCTGCTTGATGAGATTCTGGGATCAATAAGCTACAAACAACCAAACGCAGTAAGATGGGCGAATGGCCTCCTCTCGCTTGTAAACTTTCTTTTGTTCTTATGACATTATTCACTGTCTGAAATCTCCTCTCTGAAATCTCTCTCTTTTTCTGCCTCTGACTGCATTCATCTGAAGAGGGGAATGCAGAATCTTTGCTTATTTCTTTTGGCACCAAGAACCTCCTTATGCCGTGCAGTTTAATTTTTTATCCTTTCTTAATGTCCTCTCTCTCCCTCTCTCAGCTGTACCCTCTCTCTGTCTGGTCTCACTGATGGCTTGATCATTCCTTGACCCTACAAAAATACCACTATATTATAACTATAGTCATATTAACTCATAACCTGCATGCACATATGCAGGGGGATTTTCAAAGCTTTTTTTGGAAAAAATAGCTGGCCTGAGGCTAATCTGGACTAAGTGGAGGAGCACATTTTGTACAGGAACAAAATGTTTTTTGAAAATTACCCTTATAGTGACAATGAACTATTTTAAACACCTTAAATAGTACATGTGTATGGAACATGACTCAAGTCTCTATTACTAATATTATGATGAAGAAGAAGGAGACTGGAAAAGGCAATAATATTTCATTTCAGGAAGATCTTGGCAAATAAGGCATTCATCCATTAGGATTGTGTTCTGTAATAACAGGTACATATATTATTTTAGGTTAAAGAACATTGGCGTTTTTATTTTCAAATAAAGCCTTTCATTCATTATTTTCAATTTCCCTACTGCCTGCTCTTAATTATCCACTTCCAAAAATGAGACATTATTTATATAGGCTATTTCAATCATCTATTCAATGTTTAAAATACAGTTAAAAAGACTCATGTATCCTCTTGTATCGTTATAGGTTAGGTACCATGGATTTATAAATAAACTTGTATGAACCTTTACAATATTACTACTGATGGACACAACAATGAACTTTTACATGTGTCGTATGTTTAACACACCTCTGCTTTTATGTAATACTGATTGCTCTTATCTTTTTTTTTTATTTGAACTAAGTGTTTCAAGCTGAATTTACCTTGGGTTCTTCTGCTCCGCCTCTGTTTGTCTGAATAATTGGAAGCTCAGCTTCACAGTTGCTGTGAGTGGTCTGGTGTTCTGTGTGTCAAACTACTGGTACCACTTAAACCCACCCCCTCCGTCCTCAACACGTCATCTGATTGAACTATACGGGCAATGTTTATTTAAACAAAATATATATATATGACAACCGCATCCATTCAAAATATTAACAAAAATATTTAAAGACAATAATCCTGGTAAGGGATGCGTGGGGGAGGGGTGATTCCGGTCAGTCAGTCCGCGGGTAAATATTTTACAAATTTTGGGTTGCCAGCTGGGGTGGCGGTCGGGGTGGCAGAGCTCTCTGGTGAGGGGCGGCTGCCACCCCACGCCACCCCGGTGGACACGCCTCTGTTCCTCTCCAATCGTATTCTCCCATTCATTCCATATAGGTGCAGCAACATCAGCAGCCAATGTTAAAATCAACCAGTTCTTCGTCAGCAATTGAATCTTACATTCGCTCTTCTCTCCTTGATATTATTTCCGCTTAACAAAGTATTGCTAGCATGCCATCTCTCCGCATAATTGTAATTAATCACTAACTATCATTTGTAACTAACAATGGACTGTCTTCTTTGCATTGGTGGTGCAGTTGCGTGGAGCCGGGGGGCCTCTTTGGGGTCAAGTGAAGCTCACTTCCCAACCTTAGAGGCCGACTAAGACGTCTCGCCCTACGAGTGGAAGGGAAGGTCCCTGCTGGTAAAAACAGTCTAACAGAGAATTTGATAAAACAAATTAAAAAAGATACAAAATTTGGTTTTAATTGTAAAATTAGAAAAACTAAGACAAAAAGCTGGTTTGTAGAAATACAACAATTAAAAGAATATATAACAAAATTGTAATAACATTGGACTTCATCAATGAGATGCAACACAGCGCTGCTCAGTGAAGGAGTGCTTATAAGTGATTACACGTTTTTTTACTAAAAATAAATAAAATGAAATGTATTTTTACAGAAGATTTACCCATTGAAACCGAGGCCTCATTTACAAGGGAGTCCTGTTAGACAGTAAAACAATTACAGATACAAGCAACACAATAAATATATGTGTGTTTCAAACTTAGTCAGCAGCCTACAAAAAAGAACACCACAAATAAGACATTTGAATCTCGAAAAAGCCCATAATGTTTTTCTTATTAACCTGCAGAATATCTGTCAGACTATGATGAGGTGCCACCTTCAATAAAGCAGCTAATGATTCTTACAATCAATCAAACCCTACTTGGCTGTAAATGGTTTTAAGGAAGTTAAATACTTTTTTTAACAAGCTATGTTGCAAGAAATGTCATTGTCAAAAAAAAAAAATGCTGTGAATTGTTTTTCCTAGAAGGATTCAAACTTTCTGAAGTAACTGAAGTGTGTCAAAATACCTTCTTTTTTGAGAAGTGAAGCATGTTATCAAAACGTTTACCATAATGTGTGCATCCTTCTTACAGCAAGGTGTGAGATATATAAAGTGATGGTAATACAGATTCGATAAGATTTGCTGGAATGATTTAGTCATGTATAGCTACATGTCCTTTAATACTGACAGTACTTGTGAGAGCCATTTATATGCCTACACCAATCCCCAGGGCTGTTCAAATCTACTGAGCGATTATATTAATACAAAGTTCTGTCATTTCCTCTAAAACAAAATCACCTTTCTATTTTTAAGAAGCTGCTGAAAGCGAGGAAAGACAGCTGAGATGTATGCGTCAAGAAGCCTAAAAGCCAGTCACTTTATATATTTATTTACTGTAACTAGAAAAACTATTCTCTGAGATGTCACATCTCATTTTAAACAAAGGGAAAAAGACAGCCCTAGGCACCACAGAGTCACAAGAAGTTACAAATGGAAACGTTCACATCCTGCACAAGTAATAGCAAGCTAAGACATTAAAACATATTTAACACAAAAGAAAACCTGCATTAAACATTTAGCCAACATTTCTCCAGCTATCTAACAGCTATCTTTTCATAGCGTCTGAGCATGTAGGTGAGTTTTATAGCAACACTCCAAAGATTGGATGAGAAAAGGCTTACTTGGTTTTCAGGGAAATGAAAGACGCTTTACTGTTGACTAGTGCTTTGTTTTATTAAAGATATGGGGCTGTAGCATTCTGGAGGTGGGGTATACATTTCAAGCCATGTGACACTTGTATGAAGTTGTGAGATTAAATGATGATGAGATATTAGCAGCAGGAGGTGCCGATTACAAAGTGTTAAATTGCAGGTAGATTCCAGGTTGTGACCTATGAAAGCTGCTTTGCAGCTGTGTGTCTGTTAGTTTCTAATGAAACCGGTGACTCCCAAACTGTTATTGAAGTCATTCTGTGAACTGTCGACCTGATTACTAACAAGGACTGTCTCTATTATGCAGAAACCTAAAATGTCACATGACCTCAACAGGGCAGCCATGCTGGTTAAATACCAATGTCAAGGTCACAGGCACATTTAGTGCACAGTGTTTATACTGTATAACCCTGCAAATATCAAATCAAAGCGTTTGAGCTTAATCACCTGGAAACCCCAAACCCCTCCCGCTGCCCTGACAACAGGACCAAACAAGCAAGCAATCACCCGGAAACACCAAACCCCTCCCACTGCCCTGACAACAGGATCAAACAAGCAAGCAATCACCCGGAAACCCCAAACCCCTCCCGCTGCCCTGACAACAGGACCAAACAAGCAAGCAATCACCCGGAAACCCCAAACCCCTCCCACTGCCCTGACAACAGGACCGAACAAGCCAGCAATCACCCGGAAACACCAAACCCCTCCCACTGTCCTGACAACAGGACCGAACAAGCCAGCAATCACCTGGAAACACCAAACCCCTCCCGCTGCCCTGACAACAGGACCAAACAAGCCAGCAATCACCCGAAAACCCCAAACCCCTCCCTCTGCCCTGACAACAGGACCGAACAAGCCAGCAATCACCCGGAAACACCAAACCCCTCCCACTGCCCTGACAACAGGACCGAACAAGCAAGCAATCACCCGAAAACCCCAAACCCCTCCCTCTGCCCTGACAACAGGACCGAACAAGCCAGCAATCACCCGGAAACACCAAACCCCTCCCACTGCCCTGACAACAGGACCAAATCACAAAACCAGCAATCACCACCAAACCCCTCCCGCTGCCCTGACAACAGGACCAAACAAGCCACCAATCACCCGGAAACACCAAACCCCTCCCACTGCCCTGACAACAGGACCAAACAAGCCAGCAATCACCCGGAAACACCAAACCCCTCCCACTGCCCTGACAACAGGACCGAACAAGCCAGCAATCACCCGGAAACACCAAACCCCTCCCGCTGCCCTGACAACAGGACCGAACAAGCCAGCAATCACCCGGAAACACCAAACCCCTCCCGCTGCCCTGACAACAGGACCGAACAAATAGCAATCACCGGAAACACCAAACCCCTCCCACTGCCCTGACAACAGGACCGAACAAACCAGCAATCACCCGAAACACCAAACCCCCCCCGCTGCCCTGACAACAGGGACCAAACAAGCCAGCAATCACCCGAAACACCAAACCCCTCCCTCTGCCCTGACAACAGGACCGAACAAGCCAGCAATCACCCGGAAACACCAAACCCCTCCCGCTGCCCTGACAACAGGACCAAACAAGCCAGCAATCACCTGGAAACACCAAACCCCTCCCACTGCCCTGACAACAGGACCAAACAAGCAAGCAATCACCCGGAAACACCAAACCCCTCCCACTGCCCTGACAACAGGACCAAACAAGCCAGCAATCACCGGAAACACCAAACCCCTCCCGCTGCCCTGACAACAGGACCGAACAAGCCAGCAACACAGCCGTGTCTTTTCCAGGTGAGCTACAGGGAAGTTGGGTTAGTGCTGCTGTTGAATTGTGGCCATTCCTAACTTTAGCTCCACTTAACTACCAGATTTCCATGGCTACCACCAATAATAATATTAAGGCCACTCTTGTTTACTAACAATGTCTCTTTATGCAGCCCCAGACGTATCAAACCTCTGAATAAATTACTGGAGCTCTCTCTGCAACAGAATCTGCACACGTGATTTAGAAGGAAACAAATCTATTGGCACTAAAACTAAAACATGACTAAAACAGTGAGTTAGCATAAAAAAGTAAAATAATAAAATAAGGAAAAATGATTAAACTGATGATAAAAAAATGGATCAATAAAAACTCAAAAAGATATGTTTGTGTGAAAACAGAACATCCTGGAAAGATCAGACAGAAGGCTTAGATGATCGTGCTTTGATTCAGCACATCATGAAGCTGTTTTACATGTAGTATCTCGTCTGAGTGCAGATCTAGTGATACACGCAGTTTAACAGTGCCTTCTCTGCACTGCATTGTGGGTTATGGTGAAGGCACTGTATTGTGGGTTATGGTGAAGGCACTGCATTGTGGGTTATGGTGAAGGCACTGTATTGTGGGTTATGGTGAAGGCACTGCATTGTGGGTTATGGTGAAGGCACTGCATTGTGGGTTATGGTGAAGGCACTGTATTGTGCTCGAGGAATTGTTCTCTCTTTCTTTATGCTTTGAAGTTGTCTGTGCCGTGATGCTCAGCTTCTTGATTTATGACACCTTGCTGTCAGGTATGTGTTTTGTTAAATATGGTTCACTTAACTATTTTGCTTCCCCCCACCAAAAGTACTTTGTGATGCAGACATGAAAATGATTAAACAGAGAAACAATCACACTCTGGCCTATACATTGTGAGTGACCTAATCTCTCTTGCTTTCCTCAAATCTGTCAGAATGTTTATTTGGTGCCTTTGTAAATAGTCCCATGCCTTAAATAGGCTATGAATCAGGGTTCTAGTAGAATTGCTGTGCCTGTGCAGTGCACTGTTGTTGCCTGTACTGTACAAACATGGGGTTTGGACTCCCGAGCAATCAACCCAGATACTAAACTCATCACAAATGTTACAAAACATGTGCAATGATACCTTGGATTAAAGCTGCATGTATTTAGTGATAAAGACATTCTTGTTAAGCTCAGTTCTAGCTGATACAGAACAGGCACTGCATGTGCTTCTTCAGTCAGGGACTGGTTGTATGTTCCTTGCCTCAGCAAGTATAATTGTAAATCCTGGAAATGAAAGTGCTTAGTTATGATTAACAGATGACACGTGTGGGTTAAAAAGCACCCTGGAGAGCAGTATCATCATTGTCTGCACGGATATGTTTATTACGTGGGTAGGATCACTTACGACTGTCTGTCTATTTATTGCACACCAAGGCCAGGTTCAACATGCTGCACGAATATGCTGCACAATTTGTTATTTTACAAAAACAAATCGTATCTTTAATAAAAGTAATGTTATTAGCTATTTGGGATTTTAATCAGTGACGACGGATTTGCCATCAAAATAATTTTGGTTTCATTAAATATGTGTATGTGAGAGAAATCCAGTCTCCTTGACTCTGGTAACAGTGTTCTAGCAGCTGTTTCCAACAATGTCGCCCTGTATAGAGGTCTGTGAAAGATAACTACAGTTTAGGAAAGGTTACTCACCTCAGAACATCAGATCAATAAACTAAGATTGGTTGGATCTATATACTGTATATGCTTTGTATTTTTTACAATGCAAAACAGTGACAACTATTTCCTTAGTTAACTTAGGGTTAGCATTCTGTAAAGTTACTTACTGTTGAAAGAGTCGATACACAATAAAAAGTTTTAAAAAGCAATTACCTTCTTCAGTCTAATACCTAAATGCTTAATACAATGGGTGCTGTTGTAATGTATTGCTGCCAGCATATCCTTGTTCATTTGTCCGTGTGTCTGCTGCGTGGGTTTACATTCCTATTGTTCAGATGTGACGTGCGTTACTTGATCAGGTCAGGTGTAAAACAATGTCAATCACTACAAAGGTGACTTTGAAAAGTGACCTTCAATCCAGTTTCATGATGTGAACAAGCAGCCGCCACCAACCTACAAACCAAACCACGCAGTGCAATAGCATGATGTACAGGGCAATACAATAGCATGATGTACAGGGCTGTGCAATAGCATGATGTACAGGGCAGTGCAATGCAATAGCATGATGTACAGGGGGCTGCAATAGCATGATGTACAGGGCAGTGCAATGCAATAGCATGATGTACAGGGCAGTGCAATGCAATAAGGCAGTGCAATGCAATAGCATGATGCACAGGGGAGTGCAATCTGAAAGAATGAATGAGATCTATTCAATTGATCTAAGAGTTGGCGGATCTCAATACAGATGCCATGTCAATCATATCAATACTGTATGACCCTTCCTCAGGTTTTCTTTACAGAGCAGGAATTAGGAACATGCCACTTTGCAAACCCAGCCAAGGACAGAAAAACAGACACATGCTGAGAATAGATACTGTAGCAAAACAGCAAACCAATATGGTTCAGAAAACACTTAACTCAACCAACGACAGTAGAAGTAACATAGGGTCTATTCATAAGGGGTTAATGCCTGTCGAAATGAGAAAACAGGAGTACATGATTGGATTTCGTCCACAGCCGCCTATTTAACGACAGCTGCTATTCATAAGAGATAATTCAGATGCGTCGTTAAGCCCCAAAAATTTTCGTCTATGAAGGCATGTTTTAAATGAATTGAGAAAAGGTTAACGATTACCTCATTAGCATAACGTTTTCAGTCGGTCCTGAGCATCAACCTGCTATTCATAAGAGTGAACGACAGCAAAATGCTTTCAATAACTAGGAATTATTGAACGCTTTCTACAGTCAAGTCTAAACTAATGACAGCCTCAGCAGACTATTTTTTTAAAAACATATTTTATTACTACACTTGCTCTGTTATACAATTTGACATACCTGTGATTAACACTGCCTACTTTGAAAAAAAAAATCTGTAGCTTTATATGAAGGAATATGTTTAATATAAATATATACTTACACAAGAACATTTTCTCTGGCATAATCATTTTGAAACAGCGCTGTGAAGCGGAGAGCAGGCGAGAGACTGAGAATAGACGGTTATTTTATTATTATTATTACTTTGCCGTGATCCGCGGCTGACAGCGGTCCTTTTCTTTTTATTTCTTTTACCTGTGTTCACAATAAACAGTTTGGACGAACACTGCCTTAAACCTGTTTATTCTCACAGAGTGTTACAATATACAGTATACCAGTGCTGCTGATGCAGTTGGTGGGAAATTTGGGCTTGCTTGGTATTGCAAAAAAAACACTGCGAGATCAGTGATCGAAAGGGGGGCTTTTTTTTTTTTTTTTAAGCACACAAAGCAATCCATTTTGTGTACAATGTGCAATACGGCGTGAAACTGATTCATAAACATAAACCTGTCCCTGATTGATTCCCTGCTTTAAGCATGGTTTATTATTATTAGTATTATGAAGAAGAAGAAGAAGAAGAAGAAGAAGAAGAAGAAGAAGAAGAAGAAGAAGAAGAGTTGAGAATTTGTAAGATTAACATTTCAAGTTTTCAAAATGATGATGATTATTATTATTATTATTATTATTATTATTATTATTATTATTATTATTATTACTAGAATTACAGTATTATTCAAACATCCTCCTACATTGCTTTTTGTTTATTTTTTATTTTATTTATTTATTTATTGTTGGTTTCGATAGGAGGCTACTGTCGGTGGTTTTTCTTTTTGCAACAGCTACCGACGCCACCCAGGGAACATTAATAATGCTGATGATGTCATCAAAAAGTGGATTTTCGTTCTTGAACTACTGTATACCCATTCATAAAGTGCTTTGCCACAGTCGCCCGTATTCTCAGATCATTTTATGAATAGCAATATGGATGACTTTTCGTTAGTTTTAAACAAAATTTGTTTTATTATGGCAGTCGGCAAGTACTTTTATGAATAGGGCCCTGTGATCAGGCTGGCTGTAGGGGTGACGTCAGGCCAGGAAATGAATGCAAGACACACAGCAACTGCGAGCGAAACTGAGACGCTGTGGCGCTCAGTGTTTTATTGTAAAATAAAAGGTTTAAACTGAAAACAAAAACACTTTGACAAAACAAAAAACAAACAAACAGATGATAAACAATAACAAGTATCGTGCTGGTTTATAAGCCAGCACGTTTTAGCAATTGTTATTTTAGTTTTTAATCCTTTTTACTTCCTCTCCACTCACCGAACACACAACCCCGAGTGAGTAAAACGTGCATCTCTATATACTATTGTATACTATTGTGCCGGGATTCAATTACTAATTAATTATTCACTGGAATCCCTGCACGTGAGCTGATTTGTGCAATCCCCTGCACACATACTGATACATACTTTATCTGCACATGAAGTGATTATGCAATCCCTTTGTCTAAATACAACTATTAGTATATATTTTAAATAACTCGTGCTACACAGACCCATTTATATCCCGTGCACACAAAACACATAACACACACATGGGCGGGGCACACTGCCACAGGACCCTAATGACTAAAATGTTTAGCTGCTTAATCTGACACTGGAACAACTAAACCAGGTGGAATACGATGCTCTTTGGTAACATTATGTAGTGACGTTGCTGGACTGTGTTTTCTTTTTGAATACTCACGAACAGTACCTGAACTTATGGATGGTGTGCTTGTCAGTGTTGGGGACTAATTCATTACTGCAATCTGATTGCATTTTTCAGTAACTTGTAACTGTAAGGGTGCTTTTTTCAGACAGGCAAGAGAGCAAGTCACACCTTTCTTGTGACATGACCCCGTTTTTCATA
This sequence comes from Huso huso, assembly GCA_036884735.1. NCBI lineage: Eukaryota > Metazoa > Chordata > Actinopteri > Acipenseriformes > Acipenseridae > Huso > Huso huso. The sequence goes on along the minus strand of JAHFZB010000175.1, from coordinate 67,721 downwards.
TCATCCTGCTAGGAAACGGCATCAGAGGAGGGAACGAGGGGCCCGATAGCTGGATCTTCAGAGAATATTTAGAGCTGCAGCCTGACCAAACCGGAAAAGAAATGTCAAATTTAAATGGTGCCTGAGAAGTAACTGTTTGTAACTTTAAGCGGTTTCATTTGTTTTCAAAGTAATACGCTACTGTAACTAGGTAACATTGTATTCAAGTAACTTGTAACTGGAATGGATTGCTTTTTAAAAGTAACTTTCCCAACACTGGTCATTGGCAGGGTTTCACTTTGCTATGCTCTTGTTGTATGTGAGCAGAGTAAATGTGAAGACTGAAGACTGTAGTTTACTTCAGTGTATCCCTATTTGCATACCATGGTTTGTATACAGTACATTACAGAGATCCTAAGACTCTTACATTTCCATGACTTTATACAGAATATGAGCTTCATGAGAACATTAACAAGTAACACACTAGAGGAGGCCATGCCGGGGTAACACATGGTAATATTATTACCACAGCCACCACTGCTCATAGCTTTCATTACTTAAAAACAAAAGAGAAAAGAGAATAGTTTCTCATATTTCCAAACTCCAACCAGTCAACAGTTATTTTGTAATAACAAACGATACAGTAAAGTGCCAATTTATAGAAGAGGAACAATTCTCCTATTCATGTGCTAATGCCTAATGAGATGCTGTCACCCAGGCCGCAGACACTGTGGTGATGACACGGTATTTTCAGACCCATGGCCGTGTGCTGAATCCAGCTCTGAATCCAGCTCTGTCTGGGGAATGTCTCAATGGTTCCCTTTATGCTGCTTTTAACAGTGACATACCTCTGGGCACTGCGGTAATCACAAATCACACATCTGCTTGGTAAACCTTTGTCAGAGGACCACAGTTATTCAATATCTCACCACAGAGAAAGTTTTCACACAATTGCTGCTTTTTTAATTAGTGTGGTTGTCATTATGCACTTGGGTAGGTCTTTAATGACAAGGACACAATACAGTGATAGTCAAATGGGCCTGGTATCTGTAAAGGCCTCAGGTTTGCCCTTTTTAAAGAGAGACCGACAGTGTAAAGAGTCATACATCACTAAAGATTTAGGGGCACTGTGGCAAAGTGGTTAACTGTGTGCAGGCGCAGGAATGCAGCAGTGATTAATGAACAGACAGACAACGATAATCCAAGTGCAATGTTTGTTTTATTTTTAAATCCAATTGTCTGATGACACAAAACACAGTAAATAATAATAGTGATAAGCAATACCGCAGTCGGTACTGTCGGTACAACCCCTGTGTCAAGAGACTATTGCATGATCTTGGTTAGCGGTTTGTAAATAACTTCTTTCATTTCTTTGAGTACTATTGGGAGGATCTCATCCGGCCCAGGGGATTTGTTTATTTTAAGAGCTCCTAGTCCCTTTAACACTTCTGCCTCTGTTATGCTAAAGTTATTTAAATCTGGATAGGAACAGGTCAATATGTGGGGCATGTTGTCCGTGTCCTCCTTTGTAAAAACCTGTGAAAAGTAATCATTTAATATATTTGTTAGTTTTTTTTCTTCGTCTATGATTTTGCCATTTGTGTCTCTTAGACATATCTGGACTTCTGTCACTGAACTAATACCAAAAACTTTACATTTCAAATCTTTACATAAACAGGTCTTTCATTAGCTTAAGATAATGAAATCTTACTTGCAGTAGCTGTTTCCTAATGAACATAAACAACTTCAGATTGCGAGAGGGCAGATTGATTTCCATGGGGCTCTTTTCCAGGTTCCATAATGCATCAACACGCAATGCTATTGTGTAGTTATTTCATCGGCTATTATAATTTCAAAGAGCAGACATGCAAGTAACTGAATGAGATATGAATGAGATATGAATGAGATATGAATGATTTATTAGTCGCTGCACATGCAATTCTGCCATCACATTTACACTAGATATATTACTGCACCCAGCCCAGGAAAAGCAGGTATGATAAATAGCAATTTATATCAAAACCTCCTGTAAATGACATGCCAATCTGCTGGTTAACCAAGTCTGCTCTGATGATATGCAATTTGTTTTCTGACTGTGTGTGTGTTTAGATGAGAACCGTCTCTGTCAGAACACTCCGGAGGGACTTTTTACTCATTTTACACAATTCTTTTAAACAGATAAAGAGCCACCCTTTACAGTTGTGAAATTGCTAGTTAGGGTTAGAAAATGATTCTATGCTCAAGTGTCTCTTGAGGCTAGTGTAAGAAAATAAACTGATTTAACACATCAATTTTCATAAAAAAACACCTGACTGTGAATTGTCTGAAGTTCAGTAGGTAGCGACATATGGATTGTAAGGACCTGGACAATGGCTTGATATCTTCCACTGCAAAACCCCGGTCAGGCTCATTTCCACAAGCAGTTAATGAGCTTTAACCCTCGCTCGTGGTGGGCTAGGAAGGAGCCCACAGGTGCTTCAGATAACACACAGATAGACCTATGGCCAGTGTACCTGCCTGCCATGACGTCACAGTGTTAACGGGCGAAGAGGCTGCAGGTGTGGTTAGGTAGGGGATCATGTTATCCCATTATTAGGACTAATTAGCCTCAATTGGCCACACCTGTAGCCTGTAATAGCCCATTTCCTGGACTGGCGTCTGGAGGCGGAGGTCAGCTTCTCTTCAGGCTCTCACAATGCACTACGGGCATGGATTCCTGTCCAAAGGTTGGAGACGGACTTTGCTTCTATTCCCCCGGACTAACCTAACACTAACCTTGCCTAAGGGACATTCTGTTGCTGTTAGCGGCCTGGGGGGATAACCTTAAGCCCCTTTCACACTGGCACTTCTACCCGGGTCCGGACCCAGGTTCTGGCTATCCGGGTCACAATCCCACGTAGTGTGAAACCATGTACCTGGATCCCAGCAAGACAAAATGCATGACGGCCAACAAAATAACAAACAGCCACACCTGCGTGAAGGTTTCACTTCCACAAGGAACATTTCTGTTTATTCTGTTTAGTCATATTTGTGTTGATTAAGACACAGCAAGATATATACAGTATATATTGTATGAAACAGAAAGAAGCCATAATTTACTATAATTTATGGTACGCTAACTACACAATGAAATGAAAAATGAGAAAAAGATTGGATCCATACATCTGGTATTAATAAAGCATTTAAACAAATGTTTTTTATGCTAATTATTATTTTGGGGTGATGGGCTACACACTACAGTGAACAAGGGTGGTATCAAATTCCGATTGTAACCCTTTACTGCCCAGGGTCTGTTCCCTTCCCATACCTATTGAATGCCTAATTTCTCAATGTCAAATATATTAAGGGTTAAGAACAAAAATCCTGATGTTTTTCATCCTGTCGTTTCAGCAAGTCACCCACACTTCTGTATGCTGCAGCTGCATCCATGCTTCATGCACTTTAATCTATTTGGTGTGTCTATAGCAGTGAAGTCCCCTATCTCTTCTCTCTCACACTTGCCCTCATTGTGCATAGTTGAGGTTTGATGAGTGACAAAGCGCTGAGTCTACAGTAATGGCTAATGTTCTGTAGTTTGACAGGCTTACATGAATATGCAGTGCGGAATGTTCTGCTGGTTCACATTCAGAGAGTCAAATAAAGTTCAGCCAGCAAGTCAAGCTCTTCCTCACCTCACGTAGAGGCTACTTTATCTTTGCTATTCCTCACGTCACGTAGAGGCTGCTTTATCTTTGTTCTCTCTCTCCTCACATAGAGGCTGCTTTATCTTTGTTCTCTCACCCTCACATAGAGGCTGCTTTATCTTTGCTATTCCTCACCTCAATGTAGAGGCTGCTTTATCTTTGTTCTCTTACCTCACGTAGAGGCTGCTTTATCTTTGCTATTCCTCACCTCACGTAGAGGCTGCTTTATCTTTGTTCTCTCTCCTCACATAGAGGCTGCTTTATCTTTGTTCTCTCACCTCACATAGAGGCTGCTTTATCTTTGTTCTCTCTCCTCACATAGAGGCTGCTTTATCTTTGTTCTCTCACCTCACATAGAGGCTGCTTTATCTTTGCTATTCCTCACCTCACATAGAGGCTGCTTTATCTTTGTTCTCTTACCTCACGTAGAGGCTGCTTTATCTTTGCTATTCCTCACCTCACGTAGAGGCTGCTTTATCTTTGCTATTCCTCACCTCACGTAGAGGCTGCTTTATCTTTGTTCTCTCTCCTCACATAGAGGCTGCTTTATCTTTGTTCTCTCACCTCACATAGAGGCTGCTTTATCTTTGTTCTCTCTCCTCACATAGAGGCTGCTTTATCTTTGCTCTCTCACCTCACGTAGAGGCTGCTTTATCTTTGCTCTCTCACCCCAATGTGAGGCTGCTTTATCTTTGCTATTCCTCACGCCACGTGGAGGCTGCTTTATCTTTGCTCTTCCTCACCTCACGTGAGAGGCTGCTTTATCTTTGCTATTCCTCACCCTCAATGTAGAGGCTGCTTTATCTTTTGCTATTCCTCACCTCACGTAGAGGCTGCTTTATCTTTGCTCTTCCTCACCTCACGTGAGGCTGCTTTATCTTTTGCTCTTCCTCACCCTCAATGAGGGCTGTTTTATCTTTGTTCTCTCACCTCATGTAGAGGCTGTTTTATCTTTGTTCTCTCACCTCACGTAGAGGCTGCTTTATCTTTGTTCTCTCACCTCACGTAGAGGCTGCTTTATCTTTGCTATTCCTCACCTCACGTAGAGGCTGCTTTATCTTTGCTCTTCCTCACCTCACGTAGAGGCTGCTTTATCTTTGCTCTTCCTCACCTCACGTAGAGGCTGTTTTATCTTTGTTCTCTCACCTCATGTAGAGGCTGTTTTATCTTTGTTCTCTCTCCTCACGTAGAGGCTGCTTTATCTTTGCTATTCCTCACCTCATGTAGAGGCTGTTTTATCTTTGTTCTCTCACCTCATGTAGAGGCTGCTTTATCTTTGTTCTCTCACCTCATGTAGAGGCTGCTTTATCTTTGTTCTCTCTCCTCACGTAGAGGCTGCTTTATCTTTGCTATTCCTCACCTCACGTAGAGGCTGTTTTATCTTTGTTCTCTCACCTCATGTAGAGGCTGTTTTATCTTTGCTCTCTCACCTCACATAGAGGCTGCTTTATCTTTGTTCTCTCACCTCACATAGAGGCTGCTTTATCTTTGTTCTCTCTCCTCACATAGAGGCTGCTTTATCTTTGTTCTCTCTCCTCACATAGAGGCTGCTTTATCTTTGTTCTCTCTCCTCACATAGAGGCTGCTTTATCTTTGCTATTCCTCACCCCATGTAGAGCCTGCTTTATCTTTGCTCTCTCACCTCACATAGAGGCTGCTTTTATCTTTGTTCTCTCTCCTCACATAGAGGCTGCTTTATCTTTGTTCTCTCTCCTCACATAGAGGCTGCTTTATCTTTGTTCTCTCTCCTCACATAGAGGCTGCTTTATCTTTGCTATTCCTCACCTCATGTAGAGCCTGCTTTATCTTTGCTCTCTCACCTCACGTAGAGGCTGCTTTATCTTTGTTCTCTCACCTCATGTAGAGGCTGTTTTATCTTTGTTCTCTCTCCTCACGTAGAGGCTGCTTTATCTTTGCTATTCCTCACCTCATGTAGAGGCTGCTTTATCTTTGTTCTCTCACCTCATGTAGAGGCTGTTTTATCTTTGCTCTCTCACCTCATGTAGAGCCTGCTTTATCTTTGCTATTCCTCACCTCACATAGAGGCTGCTTTATCTTTGTTCTCTCACCTCATGTAGAGGCTGCTTTATCTTTGTTCTCTCACCTCACATAGAGGCTGCTTTATCTTTGCTATCTCACCTCATGTAGAGGCTGCTTTATCTTTGCTATTCCTCACCTCATGTAGAGCCTGCTTTATCTTTGCTCTCTCACCTCACATAGAGGCTGCTTTATCTTTGTTCTCTCACCTCACATAGAGGCTGCTTTATCTTTGTTCTCTCTCCTCACATAGAGGCTGCTTTATCTTTGTTCTCTCTCCTCACATAGAGGCTGCTTTATCTTTGTTCTCTCTCCTCACATAGAGGCTGCTTTATCTTTGCTATTCCTCACCTCATGTAGAGCCTGCTTTATCTTTGCTCTCTCACCTCACATAGAGGCTGCTTTATCTTTGTTCTCTCTCCTCACATAGAGGCTGCTTTATCTTTGTTCTCTCTCCTCACATAGAGGCTGCTTTATCTTTGTTCTCTCTCCTCACATAGAGGCTGCTTTATCTTTGCTATTCCTCACCTCATGTAGAGCCTGCTTTATCTTTGCTCTCTCACCTCACGTAGAGGCTGCTTTATCTTTGTTCTCTCACCTCACGTAGAGGCTGTTTTATCTTTGCTCTCTCACCTCATGTAGAGGCTGCTTTATCTTTGCTATTACTCACCTCACGTAGAGGCTGCTTTATCTTTGTTCTCTCACCTCACGTATAAAATACAATCACTTCGGTTCTAGCAAGTACAAATATATGACAAAATACGATTCAATAACGGAGCAGATAACAGTGTCAGTGACAGTTACATCAGGATATAATTAAATACAAAATACTACAGATTAAATAACACTTGTAACAGATTACAGTACTCTAAAGTACAGGATTAAATGCAGTAAAATAGGGAGCAGATAAGAACAAGTAAAGTGCATTTAAGGAAGAGTGATAAGTGTCCAGATGGAAAAGAGGAGTTTCTACAGGTGCTGTCTGAAGAGGTGAGTCTTGAGGAGGTGCCGGAAGATGGCCAGGGACTGGACAGTCCTGACATCTGTAGGAAGGTCATTCCACCACTGCAGGGTGAGGGTGGAGAATGAGCGGGCTCTGGAGGCAGGGGAGCGTAGAGGAGGTAGAGCCAGTCTTCTACTGCAGGAGGAGCGGAGAGGTCGAGTGGGGATGTAGGGAGAGATGAGGGTCTGGAGATAGCTGGGTGCAGCCTGGTCAAGGCATCTGTAGGCGAGTACAAGAGTCTTGAACTGGATGCGAGCGGTGATCGGTAGCCAGTGGAGTTGCATGGAAGAAGCGAGGCAGAGAGAACACCAGACGAGCAGCGGAGTTCTGGATGAGCTGGAGCGGACGGGTAGTGGACGCAGGGAGGCCAGCCAGGAGGGAGTTGCAGTAGTCTAGGCGGGAGAGTACCAGGGCCTGGACCAGGAGCTGGGTGGTGTAGTTGGTGAGGAAGGGTCGGATTCGTATGTTGCTCAGGAAGAATCGGCAAGTGCGTGCCAGGGTGGAGATGTGCTGGGAATAAGAGAGGCAGGGGTCCAGGGTGACTCCGAGGTTCTTAGCTGAGGAGGGAGAGAGTGTGGTAGATTCCAGAGGAACAGAGATAGAGAGATCAGAGGAGGGGGAGGAGGAGGAGTGAAAGAAAAGGAGGTCAGACTTAGAGAGGTTGAGTTTGAGGTGATGCGAGTGCAGCAATGTGGAGTATTGGTTAGGGCTCTGGTCTCTTGACCGGATGGTCGTGGGTTCAATCCAGGTAGGGGACACTGCTGCTGTACCCTTGAGCAAGGTACTTTTACCTAGATTGCTCCAGTAAAAACCCAACTGTATAAATGGGTAATTGTATGTAAAAATAATGTGTAAAAAATAATGTAATTGTAAATGTAAAAATAATGTGATATCTTGTAACAATTGTAAGTTGCCCTGGATAAGGGTGTCTGCTAAGAAATAAATAATAATCCAGGAGGAGATAGAAGACAGACAGGTAGAGATACGGGAGGGGATGGTGGAGTCAGAGGCGGGGAAGGAAAGGAAAATCTGAGCATCATTAGCATAGAAATGGTATGAGAAACCATAGGATGCGATGAGGGAGCCCAGGGAGCGGGTGTAGAGAGAGAACAGGAGAGGATCCAAGACTGACCCTTGGGGACTCCTGTTGAGAGAGGGCAAGGTGTGGAGGTTGCTCCACGCCAGGTTACCTGGTAAGTGCGGTTGGAGAGGGAGGAGGAGAACCAGGCCAGAGCAGTGCCAGAGATTCCCAGGTCAGCGAGAGAGGATAGTAGAATAGAGTGATCGACAGTGTCAGAGGCAGCAGTGAGGTCGAGGAGAATTAGGACAGAGAAGAGAGAGGCAGCTCGGGCAGAGTTTAGTGAGTTAGTGACAGACAGGAGGGCGGTTTCAGTGGAGTGAGCAGGGCGGAAGCCAGATTGGAGAGGGTCGAGCAAAGAGTGGTTGGACAGGAAAGCAGAGAGCTGGCGGTGTACAGCCCGCTCGAGGGTTTTGGAGATGAAGGGTAGGAGGGAGACAGGACGGTAGCTCTGGAGGGAGGTGGGGGTCGAGGGTAGGTTTTTTGAGGAGGGGAGTGATAGAGGCTTGTTTGAAGGCAGAGGGAAAGACTGCTTAAAAAACCTACCCTTGGTCCACAAACACTGAACAATTTAGGCCTATTTCAAATCTCCCCTTTCTATCTAAAGTCTTAGAGAAAGTGGTAGGTAACCAATTAAATTCTTTTTTAGCAGTCCATGACATATGTGAGAAATTCCAGTCAGGTTTCCTCCCGGGACACAGTACTGAAACTGCTCTAGTAAGAGTGGTGAATGATGTCCTTATGTCCGCGGACACGGGTTCGCCTACAGTCCTTGTTCTCTTAGATCTAAGTGCAGCTTTTGACACTATTGACCATGTCACCCTGATTGACCGTCTCGGCTCTCCTCTTCTACACTGCTGGCTCTCCTCTTCTACACTGCTGGCTCTCCTCTTCTACACTGCTGGCTCTCTCTTCTACACACCACTCTCCTCTTCTACACTGCTGGCTCTCCTCTTCTACACTGCTGGATCTCCTCTCCTACACACCACTCTCCTCTTCTACACTGCTGGCTCTCTCTTCTACACTGTTGGCTCTCCTCTTCTGCACTGCTGGCTCTCCTCTTCTACACTTCTGGCTTTCCTCTTCTGCACTGCTGGCTCTCCTCTTCTACACTTCTGGCTTTCCTCTTCTGCACTGCTGGCTCTCCTCTTCTACAATGCTGGCTCTCCACTTCTGCACTGCTGGCTCTCTCTTCTACACTGCTGGCTCTCCTCTTCTACACACCACTCTCCTCTTCTACACTGCTGGCTGTCGTCTTCTATAAACCACTCTCCTCTTCTACACTGCTGGCTCTCCTCTTCTACACACCACTCTCCCCTTCTACACTGCTGGCTCTCCTCTTCTACACTGCTGGCTCTCCTCTTCTACACACCACTCTCCCCTTCTACACTGCTGGCTCTCCTCTTCTACACTGCTGGCTCTCCTCTTCTACACTGCAGGCTCCTCTTCTACACTGCTGGCTCTCCTCTTCTACACTGCTGGATCTCCTCTTCCACACTGCTGGCTCTCCCCTTCTACACTGAGCACTGACGGGGTGCACTTAAACAAGTGTCCTGGATTCCAGTACTCACCTGCCATTGGGATTGCCTTTTAGAGGAAAAGGCGGGCAAAAAGAAAACATCAGCTTTCCCCAGTGGGGTTCCAATGCTCCTAAGCTAATCCTAAAATAACTATCTTTGTTGGGCCGGAAAAAAAACCCTCACCAGTAAAGAAGCGTGCCCTTTGTATGACATCTTGAAGGCATGATAACAGTATTTATTGTAAAGAGAGAAGAAAACAAGGGCAGAGGGACAAGGCGTCCTGCAGCACTTCAAAGAGAAGCCAGTGAAGTGAGTTCCGCACTCTGGGTTCCAGTCCTCAGCATGGTCTCTATCAGGAGTGGAAAGGCAGATCCAGGAAAGTGAGTTCCGTGCTCTGGGTTCCAGTCCTCAGCATGGTCTCTATCAGGAGTGGAAAGGCAGATCCAGGAAAGTGAGTTCCGCACTCTGGGTTCCAGTCCTCAGCATGGTCTCTATCAGGAGTGGAAAGGCAGATCCAGGAAAGTGAGTTCCGCGCTGGGTTCCAGTCCTCAGCATGGTCTCTATCAGGAGTGGAAAGGCAGATCCAGGAAAGTGAGTTCCGCGCTCTGGGTTCCAGTCCTCAGCATGGTCTCTATCAGGCGTGGAAAGGCAGATCCAGGAAAGTGAGTTCCGCGCTCTGGGTTCCAGTCCTCAGCATGGTCTCTATCAGGAGTGGAAAGGCAGATCCAGGAAAGTGAGTTCCGCACTCTGAGGTCCAAGTCCGTGTTTGCCGGAGCTCTGGAGCGCTACAGGACATTGAGTTCCCCTGACTTGATCGATTGATCAGCTTAGATGGCATGGCAAATAAAAAAAAAAACATTTTCTCAAATTATCTGTTACTTACCCTAAATAAAATGTGAAAAAAACTGAAGCAACAGTAAAATCTATTTGTGTTTGGATTTGGAAAATCCACATCTGGCCATGAGAATGTAACAGAAAATGAGGAGGAGGAGTGTTAGTATGGTAGGCAGCGTGTCTATGACAGTGACTGAAAATTAAAGAAATGTGTTCACTTCATTTTTTATATAATTATCTTCCCTGGTATTTGATTAATATAGTTCTGTTTCCTGGCATTATATGTATATACTTCATTCCCTGGCATTTAACATTTATAGTTCCCTGGCATTTTATGCACAGAATATAGTTCCATGAAATATTATGGAGTTAGTTCTCTGGCACATCTATTGTATAAAGTTCCCCTCCCACAATTTAAAGATCATAAAAAAACACCCATTACATGAAAACAAAGCACGCAAAAGCAATGTGTGTGCAACAAATACACGTCTCCTCATGTTGTCCCTGTTTGAGAATGTTGGTCACCATAAAAATGGACTTGGCCACTAGGTTTTCCAAATGGCCACCAACATACAGAGTGATTTGTCCCACCCTGCGCTCTGGGTTCCAGTCCTCAGCATGTTCTCTCGCAGGGGTGGAAAGGCAGATCCAGGAAAGTGAATTCCGTGCTCTGAGACTAGTCCTCAGCATGTTCTCTTGCGGGGGTAGAAAGGCAGATCTGCATTAATAAGGAGACAATCCGCCCATGACAGGTTGCAAAGAGAGGAGGATAAATCAGCTCAGTCTTGAGATCAAAACGATTCGCTGGAAAATGTTAAAAAAAAAAAAAACACACGAGCACTAAGCCCCAAGGTGCCACTCATGGTAAGAACCCTGTCAGGTTAAAATCCTTAAGTTATAACCATGCCTTGCTTGTTTCATGTTCAGTAAATTACTTTGCCTGCACAAAGCAACTGGATATTAATTTATGCCCTGCAAATGTAACCCCCTCTTCACTCGTACTCTGCGTTGAAACTTTTTTTTCCTCTCTTTTCGTGTGCGCTGATTTCCACTCAGTGTAGGCCCACGTAAAACAGACATGACGACATTTCATAAATCAACGGCTTTTATTGATCTGCACATGCAGTGTCGGGTCTGTAAGAAGCAAGCCCGGAGTGACTTCAAATAAAATAAGTGTAATACCAAAAAACAATCACATTTACATTGCTAGTGTACACAACATTAACACTTGCTAACCACGTTTCGCCGCACTCAACTTACAAAAATTATTTTAACATTTTTTTCATACCACATAATGCTCTATATGTGTATCTTATAACAAACATATATATACCGATCAGATAGTTTAACAAAATACGTGTAAAAATCAAAATGATAATATTATAAATCAGAGCACCTCAAACACACAGCCTCACCTGTAAGAAGCAAGCCCGGAGTGACTTGCTCCTACGCAGATGGGCTCTTACCCTTGACCTCCAAACGAGGCACTATTGAACAAGATTTACAAATTTAAAGGAACAGTGCAAATTCAAATTGCACCTGTTACACAAACGGTTTGATTTTTTTTTACTATTCCAAGTGAAAAGTAAAAACAAGCTCTCTCTTTCCAATAGGTTATGACAGCAAAGATGATTGGCTAAGGAAAACAAACAGACCACTTGCCAACTCACAGCATTCAAGCAGTCATAAAATCCTGCCCGAGTTCAAATCTCCAGCACACCACTGCATAGACTACAGCAAAACCAGTTCAAATCTCCAGCACACCACTGCATAGACTACAGCAAAACCAGTTCAAATCTCCAGCACACCACTGCATAGACTACAGCAAAACCAGTTCAAATCTCCAGCACACCACTGCATAGACTACAGCAAAACCAGTTCAAATCTCCAGCACACCACTGCATAGACTACAGCAAAACCAGTTCAAATCTCCAGCACACCACTGCATAGACTACAGCAAAACCAGTTCAAATCTCCAGCACACCACTGCATAGACTACAGCAAAACCAGTTCAAATCTCCAGCACACCACTGCATAGACTACAGCAAAACCAGTTCAAATCTCCAGCACACCACTGCATAGATTACAGCAAAACCAGTTCAAATCTCCAGCACACCACTGCATAGACTACAGCAAAACCAGCTCAAATCTCCAGCACACCACTGCATAGACTACAGCAAAACCAGTTCAAATCTCCAGCACACCACTGTATAGACTACAGCAAAACCAGTTCAAATCTCCAGCACACCACTGCATAGATTACAGCAAAACCAAAACCAGTTCAAATCTCCCAGCACACCACTGCATAGACTACAGCAAAACCAGTTCAAATCTCCAGCACACCACTGCATAGACTACAGCAAAACCAGCTCAAATCTCCAGCACACCACTGCATAGACTACAGCAAAACCAGTTCAAATCTCCAGCACACCACTGTATAGACTACAGCAAAACCAGTTCAAATCTCCAGCACACCACTGCATAGACTACAGCAAAACCAGTTCAAATCTCCAGCACACCACTGCATAGACTACAGCAAAACCAGTTCAAATCTCCAGCACACCACTGCATAGACTACAGCAAAACCAGCTCAAATCTCCAGCACACCACTGCATAGACTACAGCAAAACCAGTTCAAATCTCCAGTACACCACTGCATAGACTACAGCAAAACCAGTTCAAATCTCCAGCACACCACTGCATAGACTACAGCAAAACCAGTTCAAATCTCCAGCACACCACTGCATAGACTACAGCAAAACCAGTTCAAATCTCCAGCACACCACTGCATAGACTACAGCAAAACCAGTTCAAATCTCCAGCACACCACTGCATAGACTACAGCAAAACCAGTTCAAATCTCCAGCACACCACTGCATAGACTACAGCAAAACCAGTTCAAATCTCCAGCACACCACTGCATAGACTACAGCAAAACCAGTTCAAATCTCCAGCACACCACTGCATAGACTACAGCAAAACCAGAGTTCAAATCTCCAGTACACCACTGCATAGACTACAGCAAAACCAGTTCAAATCTCCAGCACACCACTGTATAGACTACAGCAAAACCAGTTCAAATCTCCAGCACACCACTGCATAGACTACAGCAAAACCAGTTCAAATCTCCAGCACACCACTGCATAGACTACAGCAAAACCAGTTCAAATCTCCAGCACACCACTGCATAGACTACAGCAAAACCAGTTCAAATCTCCAGCACACCACTGCATAGACTACAGCAAAACCAGTTCAGATCTCCAGCACACCACTGCATAGACTACAGCAAAACCAGTTCAAATCTCCAGCACACCACTGCATAGACTACAGCAAAAAACCAGTTCAAATCTCCAGCACACCACTGCATAGACTACAGCAAAACCAGTTCAAATCTCCAGCACACCACTGCATAGACTACAGCAAAACCAGTTCAAATCTCCAGCACACCACTGCATAGACTACAGCAAAACCAGTTCAAATCTCCAGCACACCACTGCATAGACTACAGCAAAACCAGTTCAAATCTCCAGCACACCACTGCATAGACTACAGCAAAACCAGTTCAAATCTCCAGTACACTACTGCATAGACTACAGCAAAACCATTTCAAATCTCCAATACTTCACAGCACAGTAAATATGTATTGTACATTAGCATATCAATATTCAAATGTATTTCTATTGTTTTAGGATTGAAAGAAGAGCTGCCCATGGAGGACATACTTTGTCTCTTGACACCAGAACAAGAACTGGCCATTGCAGATCTGATCTATGCAAACAATGACACCCGCCTTTATGAGATACACAAGTGTGTCATAAGTGTGTCCACCATTGATTGCGTTCTCAAGAGGCACAATGTCAGCATGATGGCAATCTACACAGATTCGTTTGAAAGGAATAGTGAAAGTGACAGGAGAAGATCTGCTGCGACATAGATGAAACGATGTGGCCAGACAGAGCTGGGCGGCTTAGTGATGCAGAATGAAAGTATAATTGTAATACCAGACTGTGACAGGGGAGATCTGTGCTGGCTATCAGGCGCATGCATGAGCCTGCGGGGGTGGGGGCTTCCGAAGCCCGGTTTGACACGCCGGTCAATCATGGCATTGACACAGATAGGTTGAGCTAGGGTTTGTCACGTGGACCTCTGATTGATCGGGGGGCTGGTCTGGCAGGATGGCTGAGAAAATAAAAATAATGTTCTGTTATTCCTTCGTACTGCCCTTGTAGGATACACCTTGTCTGAAGCACCGATGGGTGGACGTCAGTAAAAAAGGACAGAAAGAAAGAAAGAGTGTGGGACAAGCCTGACCCAAAGTGGCTGTTCCTGACACGGCAGCAAGCGACGGCTGCAAGAGGGCAAACTGAGATGGCTGAAAGGAAGCAAGCAGCTGCCAACCACATCATTTCCATGTACCCAAACTGGTGTTAATCCAGTCCCTGGGGCCTTCTTTAGTTAGCTTGGGGAACTATGGGCCCCCCTGTCAAAAGTATAGTGAAGGAATAATAGAACAATATTGTCTCGTACCTTGTAGAATAGCAGAGGTGGCGAGACCCTGCTGAAAGCAAAACTTTTCTTTGTAATAACAGTAATACCTTTATATAGCACTTTTCATAGTGGACCACCATCACAAAGTGGTTTACAGAGGTAGGCTGGGAACTGTGCATTATATGCAGAGTCACTTCCAATAGGACATTGATTTAACATCTCATCCGCAGGATGGAGCACAAGGAGATTAAGTGACTTGCTCAGGGTCACACAGTGAGTCAGTCAGTAGCAGAGGTGGGATTTGAACCGGTGACCTTCTGATTACAAACCCTGGACTTTAACCACTGGACCACACTGCCTTGTAGTTTAATTTAGTGTTTTTTTTTTCATTTTTCTTTCATAGTTTGGTTTTGAAATTTACCTTTGCTTTCTAGCACACTCAGGTGCTTAAGAACTGTGCCAGAAAAGAAACCCAAGAAAACAAAACTCCCATTGTTGGCAATAAAAAAATAAAACAGTGCACCTGTGGGGCGTTTCAAAGAAAATACCTGACTCTGCTTCTATCAGTGGCTCATCCACACACACCCTCACACAGACATTGATAATGCAAGTTTATAATTTATTTAAATTATAAATTAATGACTAAATATAGTGTCGGAGGCGGAACTCAGAGGTCTTGTTGACAGCACTGCTGTCTGAAGCCTCAAATTCACTACCGTCAGGTTTTAATAAAGTCTAATACTGACTTTTCTAGTATAACTTCATTTCCCCACATATATTATAAGAATCATATCTGTCTGGAGTAAGCATGTTTTTCATGGGATTGATCAATAATTAATCTATATTTCTCGTTAGGCAATATTCCGTTTTTAATTAAGGCTTTTTTATCAATAAAGAGCGTCTTGTCCCATTGATCATTTTTATATTGCAGACAAATGTCTCTTTGAAGGTTTGGAGCAATGCAAATTACGTATTTCTGTTAAGTATTATAATGACATCACCAAATGTTTCTATAATGTGTCATTAAAGGTGTAATTCCTAAATGAAGAATGTGTTGCCTCAAGGTATCCTTGATCCAGTATCCAATAATAAAAACAAGCCAGCTGCAGTCCTATATAGTAGTACTCCATTGCGGCTGACTTTTCTTATAAAAATGCTTTGCTCCAGGATAATGCCAATTGTATCATATTGTATAGACTTATATCTCTTAGAAAAATAGTTGAGATTTGCAAACGACACAAAAAGGACATTGCATTTGTGGATCGTTAGTGCATGTGTGTAAACAGCTTATTGTCAACATCTGAGTGCAATCTATAACCCAGGTAAATAAGAACACACTGTAATTCATATGAGAAAATTCAATGTGATACATTCGTCATTGTTTTATTTTCTCTTTATTAAAAAAAGTAAATAACCAAGTACAATCTAAGTGAAAGAGTCGATTCAACACACTGCTGGTTCATTGTTCAATCTGGGTAAGCTGGGTGTCTTCAACATTATAACACACAATTACTTCATCACTATAGCTATTTAACCCTCTATTATATATTGTAACATAAAGGTAACACATCTATCTGTGCTGCTTAATACACATAAAAATGCTTAGGTTCTGTAGCTGCTGTTTCTTTTAGGTAACAGTCTAAATAAACCAATGGTAGCTTTCCATTTGGTCATATGACTCTTATTTTTTATTTTGCTTCCACAATGTGGTCCTACTAGGAAGGTTGATGGCCAACTTTGAGTGTTGTATTTGATGCTACTACATTATTTTTTCTGCTTTTTTCATCAAAAGAAAAATTGATTCATAATTATTGGTAAGTAAAGGATTATTTTCATACCTAGATGGAGCAGCTTAGTCTTCTTGAGTTCAAATGTGAAGTTGCAGCTTGTCTTTGTGCAGAGAAGAAGATCCAGAAGCTCAAGGGAAGGCCAAGCTCAGATGTTGAGGAGAAGCATGCTGAAAACAAGCGAAGAGGGTCTGCAGCCCCATTGCCCTGTACATCAGTTCGACAGGACAACACTGGACACTGGCCTGTTTTTGCTGAAGCAAGAGACAGATGCAAAAATCCAGACTACAAAGGGCTTATAAAGGTACAGTGTCTGAAGTGCAGTGCAAATGGCACAAAAGTGTACCTCTGTTTCTCTGCAGAAAATAACTGTTTTATGGATTTTCACACGCAGTAGTCCTGTAGCAAATGTGTCCAGGATAATTGTTAATTGTTCATCATTCATTCTGTTAATACTGTTCATTTTGTTAACAGAAAAATGTTATTTTGTTAGAGAACATGCAATAAAAAAAAAATGTTTTCAATCAATGAATTTAATTATTTTTGTTGGTTCTTCAATTGCACAATGTTACTTCCTGGTAACGTACCCATCTAAAACTTCCCAAAATATATTTCACACATTTCTTTTTTGTGCAATATGGACCTATTTAAGTAAGAAATTCTGTGTGCTTCAGCCTGTCCTTTCATGCCATGTTACTGAGAAAATGTCACCAGCTCAGGCAACTTTCATTCAAAGGTTGTAAAGCACCTTTAATGTATAAACAGGTGGAAAATCCAACAGAAAAGGCTGTCGGAATGACAGTTTTTCTAAATAAAACTTTGATGAATATCTTCCAATTTAAGAAAAAAAAACTGATTTAAATAACAGGATACACATAATAATAATACAAAAGCAGCAATTTTAAAGTTACATTAAAACCCATTAAGATAAGAAAGTTATTTTATAAAAGTGTGTTTTAGGAGCTCTACAAGAAAAAGCTCTACCTTCCGTGTTGCTTTTGTTGACCCTAGGAATAACCAGCAGCCCCGCATCCTGTGATCTCAGAGTGCAGTTTAGAAGATACAGGGTCAAGATCTCCTGCAAATAACTAGGTGCTAATCCATTCAGGGCCTTGTAAGTTAACAGCAAAATCTTAATCAATTCTATACTGCACAGGGAGCCAGTGTAAAGAGGCCAAAACAGGGGTAATATGTTCACTTTTCCTGGTTTTAGTTAGAATACAGGCGGCAGTATTCTGAACAAGATGCAAGCGGGATACCACATGTTTTGGGATACCAGAAAAAAAAGTGCATTGCAAAAATCAATTCTAGATGAAACAAAGGAGTTGACAGCTAACCCTTAAAAAAAGAAAACAGCACACCACAGTCCCCGTTTAAACTTTCTCTTGAAGCAGGTTCCCTACCCCTTGCCCAGCTTCCATCTTGGATGCGCCTGGGATAGGTTTCTTTGCTCTGATCTCCGCCGCCAGCAAACCATCTCCCTCAGGAGCTGCCTGTCAGTCACAACTCTCTCAGACCCTCCTGCTGCCGGGGAGTCCTGGAATCTGAAACAAAAACACATTGGAAATGTGAAAAAATGCCAAGTTGTCAAAAGTGCCCTGCTATTAAATTGTTTCTTCTAACTCAAACACAAACACAAACACAAGCTAAGTTAGAAGAAACAATTGGGGCAGCCTTGGCCAGCACCAAGCAAATAGGCGGTGGGAGTTAAGAGTGCCCCAATTGTTTCTACTAACTTGGCTTGTTTTGTTGATGCAAGTTCACATTTGCAAGTAGCAGTGTGGAGTAGTGGTTAGGGCTCTGGACTCTTGACCGGAGGGTCGTGGGTTCAATCCCCGGTCGGGGACACTGCTGTTGTACCCTTGAGCAAGGTACTTTACCTAGATTGCTCCAGTAAAAACCCAACTGTATAAATGGGTAATTGTATGTAAAAATAACGTGATATCTTGTAACAATTGTAAGTCGCCCTGGATAAGGGCGTCTGCTAAGAAATAAATAATAATAATAATAGTATAACAATAAAGTTACAGTTTTTAACAAGTAACGAGACAAACAAGATTTTGTAAATAATAATTATGTGTTATCCTGATTGTATTGAAAGCTTTCATCTGATTTTGCAAACTATCATAATAAGCTTGATCCATTCATTTAGTATATTGTAGAGTGCTCGAGTCTTTATATTGTACAGTGCTCGAGTCTGTATATTGTACAGTGCTCGAGTCTTTATATTGCACAGTGCTCGAGTCTGTATATTGCACAGTGCTCGAGTCTGTATATTGCACAGTGCTCGAGTCTGTATATTGTACAGTGCTCGAGTCTTTATATTGTACAGTGTTCGAGTCTGTATATTGCACAGTGCTCGAGTCTTTATATTGTACAGTGCTCAAGTCTGTATATTGCACAGTGCTCGAGTCTTTATATTGCACAGTGCTCGAGTCTGTATATTGCACAGTGCCCTAGTCTTTATATTGCACAGTGCTCGAGTCTTTATATTGCACAGTGCTTGAGTCTATATTGCACAGTGCTCGAGTCTTTATATTGCACAGTGCTCGAGTCTGTATATTGCACAGTGCTCGAGTCTGTATATTGTACAGTGCTCGAGTCTGTATATTGCACAGTGCTCGAGTCTTTATATTGCACAGTGCTCGAGTCTGTATATTGCACAGTGCTCGAGTCTGTATATTGCACAGTGCTCGAGTCTGTATATTGCACAGTGCTCAAGTCTGTATATTGTAGTGCTTGAGTCTTTCTATTGTAGAGTGCTCGAGTCTGTATATTGCACAGTGCTCGAGTCTTTATATTGCACAGTGCTTGAGTCTTTATATTGCACAGTGCTTGAGTCTGTATATTGCACAGTGCTCGAGTCTGTATATTGCACAGTGCTCGAGTCTGTATATTGTAGTGCTCGAGTCTTTATATTGTAGAGTGCTTGAGTCTGTATATTGTACAGTGCTCGAGTCTTTATATTGCACAGTGCTCGAGTCTTTATATTGCACAGTGCTCGAGTCTGTATATTGCACAGTGCTCGAGTCTGTATATTGCACAGTGCTCGAGTCTTTATATTGCACAGTGCTCGAGTCTTTATATTGCACAGTGCTCGAGTCTTTATATTGCACAGTGCTCGAGTCTGTATACTGCAAAGTGTTCGAGTCTTTATATTGCACAGTGCTCGAGTCTTTATATTGCACAGTGCTCGAGTCTGTATATTGCACAGTGTTCGAGTCTGTATATTGCACAGTGCTCGAGTCTTTATATTGCACAGTGCGCGAGTCTTTATATTGCACAGTGCTCGAGTCTTTATATTGCACAGTGCTCGAGTCTGTATATTGCACAGTGCTCGAGTCTTTATATTGCACAGTGTTCGAGTCTGTATATTGCACAGTGCTCGAGTCTTTATATTGCACAGTGCTCGAGTCTGTATATTGCACAGTGCTCGAGTCTTTATATTGCACAGTGCTCGAGTCTTTATATTGCACAGTGCTCGAGTCTGTATATTGCACAGTGTTCGAGTCTGTATATTGCACAGTGCTTGAGTCTATATTGCACAGTGCTCGAGTCTTTATATTGCACAGTGTTCGAGTCTGTATATTGCACAGTGCTCGAGTCTTTATATTGCACAGTGCTCGAGTCTGTATATTGTACAGTGCTCGAGTCTTTATATTGCACAGTGCTCGACTCTGTATATTGCACAGTGCTCGAGTCTGTATATTGTAGAGTGCTTGAGTCTTTATATTGCACAGTGCTCGAGTCTTTATATTGCACAGTGCTCGAGTCTGTATATTGCACAGTGCTCGAGTCTGTATATTGCACAGTGCTCGAGTCTTTATATTGCACAGTGCTTTCAGTCTGTATATTGCACAGTGTTCGAAATCTTTATATTGCACAGTGCTCGAGTCTTTATATTGCACAGTGCTTGCGAGTCTTTATATTGCACAGTGCTCGAGTCTGTATATTGCACAGTGCTCGAGTCTTTATATTGCACAGTGCTCGAGTCTTTATATTGCACAGTGCTCGAGTCTTTATATTGCACAGTGCTCGAGTCTTTATATTGCACAGTGCTCGAGTCTGTATATTGCACAGTGCTCGAGTCTTTATATTGCACAGTGCTCGAGTCTTTATATTGCACAGTGCTCGAGTCTGTATATTGCACAGTGTTCGAGTCTTTATATTGCACAGTGCGCGAGTCTTTATATTGCACAGTGCTCGAGTCTGTATATTGCACAGTGCTCGAGTCTGTATATTGCACAGTGCTCGAGTCTGTATATTGCACAGTGCTCGAGGTCTTTATATTGCACAGTCTGCGCGAGTCTTTATATTGCACAGTGCGCGAGTCTGTATATTGCACAGTGCTCGAGTCTGTATATTGCACAGTGCTCGAGTCCTGGCGGAACGCACCGGAACGGCGTTCCTGCATTCTTTTGGTAGCAGGAACAGAGTTCCGCCACTTTTTTTTGAACCTATATATATATTTTTGGAATATATATATATTGCAGACAAATGTTCAATTTTAAAACAGAAATAAATCATTAAATATAAATATATACGTCACAGTAAGTGTGTTCCCTAGTATATTTCCATGTTGACAAAACAAGTTAATTGTCATTAAACTCGGATGTCCTGTATTATACATATGCATGGGTGCGCAAAACTGCAAAAAAAAAAAAAAAAAGCAGCAGCAGAAGAAGAAGAACATTTTTACCTTACTTTGTCGACTTATTTCTCTTACTGTATGACAGGCATTGACTTTTTTTCTACATTTCACCTAAGAGTGTTGGGAAATACAAATTAAAAGTGAAATGGTGCTTTTGGCTGATTTACTTTTGCTGTGCCAATACCCTGAAAACACGTAAACTATCCCTGCTGTATAGAGTCTGGCAGTTCTCACGCTTGGCTGATAACCTGGCGCGAGGAACTACCGTTCCTCCCAATTTACAGCTATGCCCAAATGTTTTGCATCACCCTATAGAATTAACTAACTTTTCTACAAAAAGTCAAATGAAACCTGCTGAATAATGTTACATTAACATACTAAATTACATAACGCTTTGTAGTTTTCCATATACTTAATGAAAAACTGACAAATTGAACAATGTGACATTTTGAAATCTAACATGAAATACTGTACTACTATTATGGCTTCCGGTAGACTCTTGCGATATCATTTTGTAGTTTCTTTGATCACATCATGATGTTAAATAGAAGATGTCAATTATGTTCATATAGATTATTTTTTTAATTGTCTCAATGCTAAAATTCCAGGTGATGCAAAACTTTTGGCCAGAGCTGTATATTGAAAAATACAGATTTGTGTCAAACGGGATTGTTCGCGAGTTCAAGAAGTTGTAACTACAAATAAATTGCAAGAAATATGTAGCGTTTTCTAATCCAATTTTGCTATGAACCCGAGTAGTATTGTGTGATTTCTCAATCTAGCCGTATTGATTTCTTTTAGTTTAAAGAAGCTTTTTGTATGGTAAGGTGTACCGAATGAGAAACGGATCTGAGATGTTATTGTCTGGATTGTATTTGAATGGATTGTGCAGGTTTTTGCAAACGGAGGGAATACAGTAACAAATAAAAGCAAAGGCGATTTGTCTGCCATTAAACAAGTACTTCTATTTTAATGAAGTGTGAGGTGCTGTCTTTCTGTGCCATTTGTCATTCAAATGAAAGATTTAAACATAATATTATGAGAAAAATAACCGGCTCTTGCTGATGCTCTAGTGCCTTCCATACTTTCTTGTGTGCTGCAAAGGAAACGTGTGCTAACATGAGAGGATCCTTTTTCTCAACCAAAACCTCTCACTTGCGTCCAGCACCTGCGTGTGCAATTATTATTATTTAAACTGACATCTCGATATTTCGGACAACCTGCCTGTCTCCAGACATATTCCGTAGCCAGAGTGTGACGGTGTAAACTGACGTCTTAAGTAGGGGACACGGCTCATTTGTATACCTCTGACAATCGATTACATAAAATATCTCGGTATCTATCCGTGACGGAAAATCACATCTAAAACCACTACTGGACGGTGAAATAACCAGCCCCTAGTTTTATAAATCACGTTTTAAAAATTGATCACAATCAATTTTTAAATAGTGCCCGGTAATTTTTTTTACTCGTTGGAAATTACCGCCATCTTTTATGAATATGGGCCACAGTGTTATAAATAGGGCTTCTGTTTTTCTGTTTTTATTAATTTCATTTTGAGGTGCTTATTTTTTTAGCTTTTTTCTAGTTTTTTTCCCCGGTGTTTTCACTTTTTATATACTCTGAAATTCTTGTTTTCGGTGAAGGTCTTTTCACACCAAGCGCGTCACGTCAAAGCATCAGCATCTGCTGTATTCTGACAAAGTGTCAATCAATCTGAAGCCCTGTCACAGAACTCAACATTATTCTTGACTTTGAAAAGGAAGGTACAACAAAGTTAGTTATTTACACACAGTTCACTCTTTACAAATCATGCACAAAAGCACCTTCTGGCCACAACATCGCATTTCATTTTGAATTTACTGCCTTTTCTTGATGAAAACTAATTCACCTCTGGGAGGTTACTAGATGTCCTCCGTTTCTGACCAACTCTGAGGACACCTGATTTTTATTGGGTGTGGTAGCCTTTCTGCCACCCCAACTACTAGGTGGCGTTTTATTCGTCCTACTGATAAATATACTTTTAGGTGGGATATGTCGCCCATCTCCATGGACGCAGTAGATCGCCACCTGGCCTCGTGGCTGCCACAACACACCGCCAAGAGACCTGCTTTAATTAAGGTCTGCTCACACCTGGTGTCCACTAATGTGTGGGTTTTCACCTTACCCAAAACTGCATTAACAATACAAGGCCCCTCCTGACCATTTTCCCCATGCTTACCCACTTCAGAGGCCCAATTGCACGTCACCATGTCACACTCCATTGCCGATGGGCATGATCTTGCCTGGTTACATCTAAAACAGATAGTGGGGAAGGAGGGAACGCTGGTTATTTGTCTGTCCCGTTGCTGGTATGGCAATGGGGCCGGGGCAGCAGCTCTACCCCCGCTGGGGGACAACCTTGACCTCCATGAAGAGGAGGCAAGGTTGCCCATTGGGGCCGGAGATCTAGGAGGTCTCGGTCCTGGTGTTGTTTGTGGAGCAGAGAGAGGAGGTGGTGTACAACTGCTCCGGTGGATGGGAGCTGTGAGCATGCTGGTGTTGGCTGAGACCAGGGAGTCCACATCTGTGTTTTGGCGCCGACCACATGGCAGAATTGCTCCACTGCTATGGCTTCCCCCATTTGGGGCTTAGCCAGTACACCATGTGGTCACACAACTGCTGCGCAACCACCACGGGCCATGTATCTGGGGATCTTCGATACTCTCGGAATCGTACCCTGTGCATTTCCCCCCATGATGTTGAGCCAGCGTAGGATGGCTCGCTTTACCAGGTCATAGTTGGCGGCTTCGGTGTCCGTCTTGGCCTGGTAAGCTGCCTGTGCCTCCCCAATCAGGCAGGATCCCAGCTGGCTCGCCCAGTGCATTCTGGGCCATGACGTGGTGGTAGTTCTATGTGTTTCTTTTGTTTTTATTGCTTTTCTTGCATTCTTTTATTAATATTTGTCAATGTTTTTATTCATGTGAAGCGCTTTGCGGCAACTGTTATTGTGAAAGGCACTATATTAAAGATTATTATTATTATTATTATTATTATTATTATTATTATTATTATTATTATAATTATAATAATTATATATGAGTGGTGAGAGAGTGGTTGTTTGCCGGTTGTGTGAGTGAGAGTGTGGGTGCTGTACTGCTGTTGACTTGCATTCTGCCGGCACAATAAACACTCGGTTTGGTGTCTGCCTGACTCCTTTGCTTCATAGACCCGACAGCAGTAAGTGCGACAATATCGCCTTGACCCGCTTGGGACGCAAATGAGCTGAGTAGAAAAGCTGTTACATTGCTCCAAATGGCTCGCCTGAGACACAGCACCCAAAACTGCTGGAGCAGCTGCAACAGAACGGAGCTCCTCTCATCTGGGATAACAAAGAAATCTGGTTCAAGGGGTTTTAGGGAAGCATACAAGCTTCAGAGGTCAGGAAAACCTCCCACTGGAACTTGTTAAAGACTAAAGTATATGGGAGTCATGCCCCTCAACACTCTATCCCCACCTTCTACTAAGATTGTTCCGGAACACGGTGTGCTAAGAATGTGTCACAGGAAATGAAAATCCCAGCATCCTTTGAAGTGTGGCAACAGACCATGACATGAGGTGAACAATATTTATGGACCAATCAATAATTGAACTGACAGGTGTTTATTAAACAAGCCCAGCTGGGCCCTCTGTGACAGAACATGCCTGATTTCAAAACAGCAGAGAGACTTGATTCATTTTGTGATGTGAACATTATTAACTTTTATTTTAAAAAATCAAAACAAAAAACATATGTTTCACATAATGCGAAAAACAATGGGACCAATGTGTTTTTATTATTTCCAGCATTAAACCCAGCTTGCTAAACACCCCACCCCAAAAATAACAAAACATAACAAAACAAAAACGCATGTGGGCTTGTTTAAAGTAACTCAGGCACAAAATGGACAAGGATTTGTAATTTAGTCTGGAGTACATGATGCTTCTCAGCCTTCAGCATGAAGTCATATCTTAATATATGGGTTATTTTAAAGATAAACGAGTAGCAATGGAACCCAGTTCAAATCACTGATTTGTTTGCAGTACTGGTTGCAATCGTGACTTTACCCCTTTTCTATCGGGGTCCTCGGGGTCCTTCTGCAGTGATCATGCCTGACTGTCTGCCACACTCCACACCGTTAACACCACGACTGTCTTGAATTTGTAACAGTTTTCACCAAGATGTGTATATACCTCTAGCCTCCTATAGATTTGTATATACCTCTAGCCTCTTATAGATTTGTATATAACTAGCCTCCTGTAGATTTGTATATACCTAGCCTCCTATAGATTTGTATATACCTCTAGCCTCCTATAGATTTGTATATACCTCTAGCCTCCTATTGATTTGTATATACCTCTAGCTTCCTATAGATTTGTATATAACTAGCCTCCTATAGATCTGTATATACCTCTAGCCTCCTATTGATTTGTATATACCTCTAGCTTCCTATAGATTTGTATATAACTAGCCTCCTATAGATTTGTATATAACTAGCCTCCTATAGATCTGTATATAACTAGCCTCCTATAGATCTGTATATACCTCTGGCTTCCTACTGATTTGTATATACCTCTGGCTTCCTATAGATTTGTATATAACTAGCCTCCTATAGATTTGTATATAACTAGCCTCCTATAGATCTGTATATACCTCTAGCCTCCTATTGATTTGTATATACCTCTAGCCTCCTATAGATTTGTATATAACTAGTCTCCTATAGATTTGTATATACCTCTAGCCTCCTATTGATTTGTATATACCTCTAGCCTCCTATAGATTTGTATATACTTCTAGCCTCCTATAGATTTGTATATAACTAACCTCCTACAGATGCTTCAGATTGCATTTGGATATAATCTGATAAAATCTCGATTTTATACAAATACTTTGAACCTTTGCACATATATGAAGACCCTGTGATTGCGTGTACACTGGCTTTATATTACTGATATTGCCCCATGTGTATAGTGATGGCATCTCTCACCAGAAACCAGCCCATAGGAAAGGCCTCTGGAGGAAAGGAAATCAGCACAAGTGTACTTTCAGTATGTTCAACACAAGTTTAACATGTCTGTTGAGACATACCTTAAGAGTCCAAGTTCTTAGAGTCATGTTTTTTGAAAGCTGATAGATTTTAAAGTACGTGGTATTCTAGAGTTTTTTAGCTAAGGTTATGGGGTCGGAATTGGTTCAAGTAGCTTTGCTGTAATGGGCTGACGTGACCCTCCATATATTGTTTATTTATAAACAAACAGGCCAAATCAGTCTAGCACAGGCACTGTACAGCGATAATGAATGGAAGTTGCATCAAAAGGTCATTTGAATGATAACAAATAAAAATAATATATGAATTTTGACAAATTGCATATTTTTAAAATATGGTTTTTGTATTAGTTATCTGTATAATTAAACATAAAAAAATAGAAATACAAATGTTACTCCTTGATGTTTTATTGGATTTCGTTACATTTGTGGTCAATATTTGAAAGTTACTGGAAATGATTGTGGGCAGTAGAATTGTTGACAGCATGCAGTATATGGATTTCCTGTGCTGCTTTAACTGACCAGAGGCTCTGTTCAATCGATCAGAACAGCGGCTGAACTAAACACTGTAGCTCATTAAGACAGGTGTGAGTTAATAGAAATCCTGTGTATAATAGTGCATGTGAGTCTCCTTGGTGTATTACAGCAGTGTTTGTATCCAAAGTCCATTTAGTTCCATTGACCCCCCTCACTTATAGCCCCCAGGAGGTACCCTCCGTACTGACTCCACAGAGCGAGCCACACTCAAGAGGCTCGTGCTGTTCTGACAGCTGGAGCCATTGATTATTGTCACGGTAGATTATCACGAATCCTGCACAAGCTTCAAGGGGAATGAAAATAAGGGGCTGCTCCTACATCCATGTGTAAAGCATACTGTGAATTAGAACAGCTTTTCTGTTGGATCTGTTGAGATAGTTCGTTGATCTGGAGGATTGGTGAGTGAGAGTGATAGAACGTCCAGTTTATCAGGGGTTAAAAGCAGTAAATTAGAGAAAGCAAGCATAACAGATTCTAAGGGGCAAGCAGCTTTTGTACAAACATTTAGAAATGTCTCTTTGTAACTTGACTGTACAAGTTCTCTTTGTAACTTACCAGATCCTGCTCTGAACATTTTTAACCCAGTCTCATCGTAATGTTTTTCGTAATACTGGGAACATCCATGTTATATAAATTAATCACTGTTGAAAAATTCAGATTCACTATAATCAGACATCAGTTATTCTGCTAAAAAAAATCCTCTAATCGTCTTGCCATCTAGAATGAATTTCTGTAGAGTGGACATGTTTATATTGTTGTGAGGATATCGATTTCTGTACATAAACAGTAAGCAGAAACACAGAATAACCTATTACCAAGCGGATTCTATTTGCAGATTTTGCATTTGTGAATTTATTTATTTAATTTTTTCTCATGAATAACAATAACTCAGTTCTGAAAATAACAACACCCATCCCCCACGAGAGTTGAAATTGTTGAAACAATTCTGGGAAAGTTGCTTTTTTCTTCACAAGCAAGATGACACAGTCCTGAACTTGATGTTATGCATTTCAAGGAAAAGTAACAATATGACCAAATTTACTTTCATACCTCTGTGGATTTTGAGCATGAAGTTTACTGGAACGAGGAACGTTCGTCGGCGACAAAGTGGCAGGAGGTTTTCCTGCTGAATCCTGGGACCGAGTCTATGATTGGAGAGACGGATCCATGATGTGAAGGTAAGAGACGACATCGCTACACCTGGCGGGGATACGTAACCAAACAAACAGCGAGCAGTAAATCGAAAGCACGGCAGGACTGCGTTTGCCAAGTAGGTTTATATACCTTATAGGCTGATGGGAACTTGCCAGTAATTGACTTGTAGATTGACCAATGAAATTTACTAGGCACTTCTATTAATGATACTATAGATTTCCTACCTGAAAACCTCGCAAGCTTTATATTCTGCGATAA
Source organism: Huso huso (assembly GCA_036884735.1). Taxonomy (NCBI): domain Eukaryota; kingdom Metazoa; phylum Chordata; class Actinopteri; order Acipenseriformes; family Acipenseridae; genus Huso; species Huso huso. The sequence goes on along the minus strand of JAHFZB010000175.1, from coordinate 39,646 downwards.
GATTATTCTGCCTTTTATTGTAACCATTCAGTGGAGCGAACATTGTAAAGGGGCCCTTGAACTGAAACCTCCAGACAGAAGGGGTGCAGACCGATGGCATTACTGCACACTATGCAAGTGAAGTTTATAAACTTTAGGACGGTGGTATTAAGATTCCGTGCTTGTTAGATAATTAAAATATACCTGTGTAAAGACAATGCATATGCTGTCTTTTTAAATCCTATACCAACTACAGCAGCCAGGCATTCACAGTACTCATGCAGGTCTGCATTCAATTATATCAGACAACCAATGTAATTCTTTAGTGGGAACAATGATAGAGTACACAAATGAAGTGGGCAGGGCTGTGGAAAAATGAAGTGGACAGGGTTGTGGAAAAATGAAGTAGGCAGAGCCGTGCAAAGTAAAACCCTTCAAGACTAATTACAGTACCGTAGCTAACCCTGAGACACTGCTTCTGTATCACAGTACTGTAGCTAACCCTGAGACACTGCTTCTGTATCACAGTACCACAGCTAACCCTGAGACACTGCTTCTGTATCACAGTACTGTAGCTAACCCTGAGACACTGCTTCTGTATCACAGTACCACAGCTAACCCTGAGACACTGCTTCTGTATCACAGTACTGTAGCTAACCCTGAGACACTGCTTCTGTATCACAGTACCACAGCTAACCCTGAGACACTGCTTCTGTATCACAGTACCACAGCTAACCCTGAGACACTGCTTCTGTATCACAGTACCACAGTTAACCCTGAGACACTGCTTCTGTATCACAGTACCACAGCTAACCCTGAGACACTGCTTCTGTATCCCAGTACCGTGTATCACAGTACCCTGAGACACTGCTTCTGTATCACAGTACCGTGTAGCTAACCCTGAGACACTGCTTCTGTATCACAGTACCACAGCTAACCCTGAGACACTGCTTCTGTATCACAGTACCACAGCTAACCCTGAGACACTGCTTCTGTATCACAGTACCACAGCTAACCCTGAGACACTGCTTCTGTATCACAGTACCACAGCTAACCCTGAGACACTGCTTCTGTATCACAGTACCACAGCTAACCCTGAGACACTGCTTCTGTATCACAGTACCACAGCTAACCCTGAGACACTGCTTCTGTATCACAGTACCACAGCTAACCCTGAGACACTGCTTCTGTATCACAGTACCACAGCTAACCCTGAGACACTGCTTCTGTATCACAGTACCACAGCTAACCCTGAGACACTGCTTCTGTCACAGTGCCACAGCTAACCCTGAGACACTGCTTCTGTATCACAGTACCACAGCTAACCCTGAGACACTGCTTCTGTCACAGTACCACAGCTAACCCTGAGACACTGCTTCTGTATCACAGTACCACAGCTAACCCTGAGACACTGCTTCTGTATCACAGTACCCGCTAACCCTGAGACACTGCTTCTGTATCACAGTACCGTAGCTAACCTGAGACACTGCTTCTGTATCACAGTACTGTAGCTAACCCTGAGACACTGCTTCTGTATCACAGTACCAACCCTGAGACACTGCTAACCATGAGACACTGCTTCTGTATCACAGTACCACAGCTAACCCTGAGACACTGCTTCTGTATCACAGTACCGTAGCTAACCCTGAGACACTGCTTCTGTATCACAGTACCGTAGCTAACCCTGAGACACTGCTTCTGTATCACAGTACACAGCTAACCCTGAGACACTGCTTCTGTATCACAGTACCACAGCTAACCCTGAGACACTGCTTCTGTATCACAGTACCACAGCTAACCCTGAGACACTGCTTCTGTATCACAGTACCACAGCTAACCCTGAGACACTGCTTCTGTATCACAGTACCGTAGCTAACCCTGAGACACTGCTTCTGTATCACAGTACCACAGCTAACCCTGAGACACTGCTTCTGTATCACAGTACCACAGCTAACCCTGAGACACTGCTTCTGTATCACAGTACCACAGCTAACCCTGAGACACTGCTTCTGTATCACAGTACCACAGCTAACCCTGAGACACTGCTTCTGTATCACAGTACCACAGCTAACCCTGAGACACTGCTTCTGTATCACAGTACCACAGCTAACCCTGAGACACTGCTTCTGTATCACAGTACCACAGTTAACCCTGAGACACTGCTTCTGTATCACAGTACCACAGCTAACCCTGAGACACTGCTTCTGTATCACAGTACCACAGCTAACCCTGAGACACTGCTTCTGTATCACAGTACCACAGCTAACCCTGAGACACTGCTTCTGTATCACAGTACCACAGCTAACCCTGAGACACTGCTTCTGTATCACAGTACCACAGCTAACCCTGAGACACTGCTTCTGTATCACAGTACCACAGCTAACCCTGAGACACTGCTTCTGTATCACAGTACCACAGCTAACCCTGAGACACTGCTTCTGTATCACAGTACCACAGCTAACCCCTGAGACACTGCTTCTGTATCACAGTACCACAGCTAACCCTGAGACACTGCTTCTGTATCACAGTACCACAGCTAACCCTGAGACACTGCTTCTGTATCACAGTACCACAGCTAACCCTGAGACACTGCTTCTGTATCACAGTACCACAGCTAACCCTGAGACACTGCTTCTGTATCACAGTACCACAGCTAACCCTGAGACACTGCTTCTGTATCACAGTACCACAGCTAACCCTGAGACACTGCTTCTGTATCACAGTACTGTAGCTAACCCTGAGACACTGCTTCTGTATCACAGTACCACAGCTAACCCTGAGACACTGCTTCTGTATCACAGTACCACAGCTAACCCTGAGACACTGCTTCTGTGTCCACAGTACCACAGCTAACCCTGAGACACTGCTTCTCCAGTTACACAGTACCAGTAGCTAACCCTGAGACACTTAACTATAACTTCTACTTGTTAACCCTTCAGACAGATTTTGTTTTTGTTTTACAGTTAAATACATACTGTAGTATTGAAGACACTGCTTGATGCACTTCCAGAAACGCCCAGCGCTGGTTTCATCAGGGAGGCCAGCTGTATCACAGTACTGTAGCTAACCCTGAGACCTTCACCTTTCTGAGTCCTACAAGCAGCTACAGAGCCTTATTAAGCATTACTCAACATCCAGTTACAGGAATTACAGTAAAGAAAAACGATTTCTCTTCATCCAGTTAATTAACTCATTTCAAACACGGTGAACCTTTAAAGAACTATTTTGTTTTTTTTGTTTTTTACTTAGTTAATTATAACCCTGTGCACCGTTGTACCTTTATACCCTTCTCCATAAAGTGACAGCAGCAGTTGATTCCTTAGTTAACAGGATAAATATGTCCCAAACATTCTCACCATCAGGGAGCCAGCTTGCTGGTTTTCAACTGGCCATGCATGTTCATGTGTTTACTCTACAGCAATGCTGGCTGAAGACCTCATTCAGATGGGTCAACTATCCAAAAGTAAAAATATTATCCACTCTTTAAAATAATTAGAACTATCAGTTGAAATGCATAATAACCATGTGCACTAAAATTCATAATACCTGTCCATAAAGTTTTGTATTTGGTCCAGTTCCTCTTTTTCAACAGGATAAAATGAACTATCCCAAACATTCTTAACCAGTGGTCAAAATAAAAATCAACTATCCACCCGTTAAAATAATAACAGGAAAATAAAGAACTATCACACACATTAAAATAAAATATTCATAAAAATAATAATGAACTATCCACACATTAAAATAATAAAGAACCTATCCATTAAAATAATAATGAACTATTCACGTTAAAATAATAATGAACTATCCACACACAGTTAAAATAATAATGAACTATCCACACATTAAAATAATAATGAACTATCCACCCACGTTAAAATAATAATGAACTATCCACACACATTAAAATAATGAACTATCCACACAACAGACGTTAAAATAATAATGAACTATCCACACACGTTAAAAATAATAATGAACTATCCACACACATTAAAATAATAATGAACTATTCCACACCGCGTTAAAATAATAATGAACTATCCACACACGTTAAAATAATAATGAACTATCCACGTTAAATAATGAACTACACGTTAAAATAATAATGAACTATCCACACACATTAAAATAATAATGAACTATTCACAAAATACATTAAAATAATAATGAACTATCCACACACGTTAAAATAATAAAAAAATAATAATGAACTATCCACACGTTAAAATAATAATGAACTATCCACACACGTTAAAATAATAATGAACTATCCACACACATTAAAATAATAATGAACTATCCACACACGTTAAAATAATAATGAACTATCCACACACAATTAAAATAATAATGAACTATCCACACACGTTAAAATAATAATGAACTATCCACACACACCGTTAAAATAATAATGAACTATCCACACAACCACGTTAAAATAATAATGAACTATTCAATAATAATGAACTATTAAAATAATAATGAACTATCCACACACGTTAAAATAATAATGAACTATCCACACACGTTAAAATAATAATGAACTATCCACACACACGTTAAAATAATAATGAACTATCCACACATTAAAATAATAATGAACTATCCACACCCAACGTTAAAATAATAATGAACTATCCACACGTTAAAATAATAATGAACTATCCACACACGTTAAAATAATAATGAACTATCCACACACGTTAAAATAATAATGAACTATCCACACACATTAAAATAATAATGAACTATCCACACACGTTAAAATAATAATGAACTATCCACACACGTTAAAATAATAATGAACTATCCACACCCACGTTAAAATAATAATGAACTATCCACACCGTTAAAATAATAATGAACCAAAATAATAATGAACTATCCACACGTTAAAATAATAATGAACTATCCAACACCGTTAAAATAATAATGAACTATCCACACACACGTTAAAATAATAATGAACTATCCACACACACGTTAAAATAATAATGAACTATCCACACATTAAAATAATAATGAACTATCCACACACGTTAAAATAATAATGAACTATCCACACACACGTGAACTATCCACACGTTAAAATAATAATGAACTATCCACACACATTAAAATAATAATGAACTATCCACACACCATTGAACTATCCACACACACGTTAAAATAATAATGAACTATCACACACGTTAAAATAATAATGAACTATCCACACATTAAAATAATGAACTATCCAATTAAAATAATAATGAACTATCCACACACACGTTAAAATAATAATGAACTATCCACACACATTAAAATAATAATGAACTATCCACACCACGTTAAAATAATAATGAACTATCCACACACACGTTAAAATAATAATGAACTATCCACACACACGTTAAAATAATAATGAACTATCCACACACACATTAAAATAATAATGAACTATCCACACACATTAAAATAATAATGAACTATCCACACGTTAAAATAATAATGAACTATCCACACGTTAAAATAATAATGAACTATCCACCACATTAAAATAATAATGAACTATCCACCCACATTAAAATAATAATGAACTATCCACCCACGTTAAAATAATAATGAACTATCCACCCACGTTAAATAATAATGAACTATCCACACATTAAAATAATAATGAACTATCCACACACACGTTAAAAATAATAATGAACTATCCACACACGTTAAAATAATAATGAACTATCCACCACACGTTAAAATAATAATGAACTATCCATGCAACATTAAAATAATAATGAACTATCCACACATTAAAATAATAATGAACTATCCACACACGTTAAAATAATAATGAACTATCCACCCACGTTAAAATAATAATGAACTATCCACCATTAAAATAATAATGAACTATCCAAAAAAATAATAATGAACTATCCACACACGTTAAAATAATAATGAACTATCCACCCACATTAAAATAATAATGAACTATCCACCCAAAAATAATAATGAACTATCACACATTAAAATAATAATGAACTATCCACACAATTAAAATAATGAACTATCCATCCACGTTAAAATAATAATGAACTATCCAAAAAAATAATAATGAACTATCCACACACGTTAAAATAATAATGAACTATCCACACACACGTTAAAATAATAATGAACTATCCACACACATTAAAATAATAATGAACTATCCACACACATTAAAAATAATAATGAACTATCCACCCACATTAAAATAATAATGAACTATCCACACACGTTAAAATAATAATGAACTATCCATGGACACATTAAAATAATAATGAACTATCCACACATTAAAAAAATAATGAACTATCCACACACACGTTAAAATAATAATGAACTATCCACACACATTAAAATAATAATGAACTATCCACCCACATTAAAATAATAATGAACTATCCACCCGCGTTAAAATAATAATGAACTATCCACACACGTTAAAATAATAATGAACTATCCACACACGTTAAAATAATAATGAACTATCCACCCACGTTAAAATAATAATGAACTATCCACACACACATTAAAATAATAATGAACTATCCACACACATTAAAATAATAATGAACTATCCACACATTAAAATAATAATGAACTATCCACCCACGTTAAAATAATAATGAACTATCCACCATTAAAATAATAATGAACTATCCCACAAAAATAATAATGAACTATCCACCCAAATAATGACTAAAATAATAATGAACTATCCACACACACGTTAAAATAATAATGAACTATCCACACACGTTAAAATAATAATGAACTATCCACACACATTAAAATAATAATGAACTATCCACACACATTAAAATAATAATGAACTATCCACACCACGTTAAAATAATAATGAACTATCCACACACGTTAAAATAATAATGAACTATCCACAAAATAATAATGAACTATCCACCACGTTAAAATAATAATGAACTATCCACACACGTTAAAATAATAATTAAAATGAACTATCCACACACATTAAAATAATAATGAACTATCCACCCACGTTAAAATAATAATGAACTATCCACACACACGTTAAAATAATAATGAACTATCCACACACACGTTAAAATAATAATGAACTATCCACCCACGTTAAAATAATAATGAACTATCCACACACACATTAAAATAATAATGAACTATCCACCACACATTAAAATAATAATGAACTATCCACCCATTAAAAAAATAATAATGAACTATCCACCACACATTAAAATAATAATGAACTATCCACACACGTTAAAATAATAATGAACTATCCACACATTAAAATAATAATGAACTATCCACACACGTTAAAATAATAATGAACTATCCACACACATTAAAATAATAATGAACTATCCACCCACGTTAAAATAATAATGAACTATCCACCCACATTAAAATAATAATGAACTATCCACCCACGTTAAAATAATAATGAACTATCCACCCACGTTAAAATAATAATGAACTATCCACACACACGCAAAATAATAATGAACTATCCACCCACATTAAAATAATAATGAACTATCCACACCACGTTAAAATAATAATGAACTATCCACTATCACACGTTAAAATAATAATGAACTATCCACACACGTTAAAATAATAATGAACTATCCACACCGCTAAAATAATAATGAACTATCCACACACATTAAAATAATAATGAACTATCCACACACATTAAAATAATAATGAACTATCCACACACGTTAAAATAATAATGAACTATCCATGCACACATTAAAATAATAATGAACTATCCACCCACGTTAAAATAATAATGAACTATCCACACACATTAAAATAATAATGAACTATCCACACACACAAAAAAAATAATAATGAACTATCCACACACGTTAAAATAATAATGAACTATCCACACACATTAAAATAATAATGAACTATCCACCCATTAAAATAATAATGAACTATCCACCCACATTAAAAATAATAATGAACTATCCACACACATTAAAATAATAATGAACTATCCACACATTAAAATAATAATGAACTATCCACACACATTAAAATAATAATGAACTATCCACCCACGTTAAAATAATAATGAACTATCCATGCACATTAAAAAAATAATAACTATCTATCCACACATTAAAATAATAATGAACTATCCACCCACATTAAAATAATAATGAACTATCCACACACACATTAAAATAATAATGAACTATCCACACACGTTAAAATAATAATGAACTATCCACCCACATTAAAATAATAATGAACTATCCACACACACGTTAAAATAATGAACTATCCACACACGTTAAAATAATGAACTATCCACAACATTAAAATAATAATGAACTATCACACACATTAAAATAATAATGAACTATCCACCCACGTTAAAATAATAATGAACTATCCCGCACACGTTAAAATAATAATGAACTATCCACACACGTTAAAATAATAATGAACTATCCATGCACACATTAAAATAATAATCAACACCGAACTATCCACCCACGTTAAAATAATAATGAACTATCCACACACACGTTAAAATAATATGAACTATCCAAACAATTAAAATAATGAACTATCCACCCACATTAAAATAATAATGAACTATCCACACACGTTAAAATAATAATGAACTATCCACCCACATTAAAAATAATAATGAACTATCCACCCACGTTAAAATAATAATGAACTATCCACACACGTTAAAATAATAATGAACTATCCACCCATTAAAATAATAATGAACTATCCACCCATTAAAATAATAATGAACTATCCACACATTAAAAAATAATAATGAACTATCCACCCGCGTTAAATAATAATGAACTATCCACACAATTAAAATAATAATGAACTATCCACCCACGTTAAAATAATAATGAACTATCCACCCAAAATAATAATGAACTATCCACACACATTAAAATAATAATGAACTATCCACCACATTAAAATAATAATGAACTATCCCGCCACACGTTAAAATAATAATGAACTATCCACCCAATAATTAAAATAATAATCCACACCGTAAAATAATAATGAACTATCCATGCACACATTAAATAATAATGAACTATCCACCCATTAAAATAATAATGAACTATCCACACACACGTTAAAATAATGAACTATCACACATTAAAATAATAATGAACTATCCATGCACACATTAAAATAATAATGAACTATCCACCCACGTTAAAATAATAATGAACTATCCACACACACGTTAAAATAATAATGAACTATCCACACACGTTAAAATAATAATGAACTATCCACACACATTAAAATAATAATGAACTATCCACCCACGTTAAAATAATAATGAACTATCCACGCAAAAATAACATTAAAATAATAATGAACTATCCACACACATTAAAATAATAATGAACTATCCACACACGTTAAAATAATAATGAACTATCCACACACACGTTAAAATAATAATGAACTATCCACCCACGTTAAAATAATAATGAACTATCCACACACATTAAAATAACTATCCATGCACACATTAAAATAATAATGAACTATCCACCCACGTTAAAATAATAATGAACTATCCACATTAAAATAATAATGAACTATCCACACACATTAAAATAATAATGAACTATCCATGCACATTAAAATAATAATGAACTATCCACACACGTTAAAATAATAATGAACTATCCACACACGTTAAAATAATAATGAACTATCCACACACATTAAAATAATAATGAACTATCCACCCACGTTAAAATAATAATGAACTATCCACCCACGTTAAAATAATAATGAACTATCCCACGTTAAAATAATAATAGACATCACACCGTTAAAATAATAATGAACTATCCACCTACATTAAAATAATAATGAACTATCCATGCACACGTTAAAATAATAATGAACTATCCACACACATTAAAATAATGAACTATCCAAACATTAAAATAATGAACTATCCACCCACGTTAAAATAATAATGAACTATCCACACACGTTAAAATAATAATGAACTATCCACCCACATTAAAATAATAATGAACTATCCACCCACGTTAAAATAATAATGAACTATCCACACACATTAAAATAATAATGAACTATCCACACACGTTAAAATAATAATGAACTATCCACACACATTAAAATAATAATGAACTATCCACACACCGCGTTAAAAAATAATAATGAACTATCCACACACGTTAAAATAATAATGAACTATCCACGTGCAAAATAATAATGAACTATCCATGCACATTAAAATAATAATGACTATCCATAATAATGAACTATCCATTAAAATAATAATGAACTATCCACACATTAAAATAATAATGAACTATCCACCCACGTTAAAATAATAATGAACTATCCACACACATTAAAATAATAATGAACTATCCACACATTAAAATAATAATGAACTATCCACACACATAAAATAATAATGAACTATCCACATTAAAATAATAATGAACTATCCACCCACACGCTAAAATAATAATGAACTATCCACACACAAAATTAAAATAATAATGAACTATCCACCCACGTTAAAATAATAATGAACTATCCACACACATTAAAATAATAATGAACTATCACACACGTTAAAATAATAATGAACTATCCATGCACATTTAAATAATAATGAACTATCCACCCACATTAAAATAATAATGAACTATCCACACACGTTAAAATAATAATGAACTATCCACACACGTAAAATAATAATGAACTATCCACCCACATTAAAATAATAATGAACTATCCACCACACGTTAAAATAATAATGAACTATCCACACACATTAAAATAATAATGAACTATCCACCCACATTAAAAAATAATAATGAACTATCCACACAAATAATAAAATAATAATGAACTATCCACCCACGTTAAAATAATAATGAACTATCCACCAATTAAAAATAATGAACTATCCACACACACGTTAAAATAATAATGAACTATCCACCCACGTTAAAATAATAATGAACTATCCACACATTAAAATAATAATGAACTATCCACACATTAAAATAATAATGAACTATCCACCACACATTAAAATAATAATGAACTATCCACACACGTTAAAATAATAATGAACTATCCATGCACACACACGCGTTAAAATAATAATGAACTATCCACACACGTTAAAATAATAATGAACTATCCACACACATTAAAATAATAATGAACTATCCACCTATCCACATTAAAATAATAATGAACTATCCACACACATTAAAATAATAATGAACTATCCACACGTTAAAATAATAATGAACTATCCACACACACGTTAAAATAATAATGAACTATCCACCCATTAAAATAATAATGAACTATCCACCACACATTAAAATAATAATGAACTATCCACCCACATTAAAATAATAATGAACTATCCACCCCCACATTAAAATAATAATGAACTATCCATGCACACATTAAAATAATAATGAACTATCCACACACGTTAAAATAATAATGAACTATCCACACATTAAAATAAAATCCAATTAAAATAAACTATCCACCCACGTTAAAATAATAATGAACTATCCACACACATTAAAATAATAATGAACTATCCACACACATTAAAATAATAATGAACTATCCACACACACGATAAAATAATAATGAACTATCCACACACAAAAATAATAATGAACTATCCACCCACACATTAAAATAATAATGAACTATCCACCACATTAAAATAATAATGAACTATCCACCCACATTAAAATAATAATGAACTATCCACACACGTAAAATAATAATGAACTATCCACACATTAAAATAATAATGAACTATCCACACATGTTAAAAATAATGAACTATCCACACAATTAAAATAATAATGAACTATCCACACCCACGTTAAAATAATAATGAACTATCCATGCACGTTAAAATAATAATGAACTATCCACGCACACATTAAAATAATAATGAACTATCCACACACGTTAAAATAATAATGAACTATCCACACGTTAAAAATAATAATGAACTATCCACCACACATTAAAATAATAATGAACTATCCACCCCGTTACAATAAAATAATAAAATAATAATGAACTATCCACACACATTAAAATAATAATGAACTATCCACACACGTTAAAATAATAATGAACTATCCACCCACATTAAAATAATAATGAACTATCCACCCACGTTAAAATAATAATGAACTATCCACCCAAATAATAATGAACTATCCATTAAAATAATGAATGATCTATCCACACGTTAAAATAATAATGAACTATCCACACACATTAAAATAATAATGAACTATCACCACGTTAAAATAATAATGAACTATCCACCCAATTAAAATAATAATGAACTATCCACACCCGCATTAAATAATAATGAACTATCCATGCACACATTAAAATAATAATGAACTATCCACACGTTAAAAATAATAATGAACTATCCACCCGTTAAAATAATAATGAACTATCCATGCACATTAAAATAATAATGAACTATCCACCCACGTTAAAATAAAAATAGACTATCCACCGCGTTAAAATAATAATGAACTATCCACACACACATTAAAATAATAATGAACTATCCACACACATTAAAAATGAACTATCCACATGTTAAAATAATGAACTATCCACACATGTTAAATAACAATGACTATCCACACACGTAAATAACAATGAACACCCACACATTAAAATAACAATGAACTATCCACATGTTAAATAACAATGAACTACCCACACGTTAAATAAAATTAACCTATCCATACGTTAGAATAACAAATAAAGCATAATAGAAATAGTGCTGAAAGCTTGTGCTCAAAGCTGAGGGACAGAAGCTTTTGCTTCTGCTGCTAAAGAATGAAGACGTGATCTGTTGCTGTTCTTACAGTCTACAGTTGTGGCTTCTCCACGTTTGAACCTCTTTGTATATAAAGTGCTTGGGTGCTGTGTACCCCATGATTGTAAACAGATTGAAGCAGATTGAACTGAAATGCACCGAGATAAGGCAAGGTGGCTTGCCTTCTAGGTGCTGTGTTCTTAAAAAAATGAAGGTATAATATTCAGAACCTGTGAACCCGTGTGCTGAAAAGCCTTGTACAATGGCTCTCTCCTTAAAAGAATGCATTTCCTTGAGAGATAGATGGGTGTGTTGTGCAACAGCAGAGTCTCCTGTTAAACACATATTCTCTATAAAGAGGAAAGAGAGGAACTCTGAATTCCCTCCTGAATGTTTACCACAGACCACCAGGTGTCTTACTAGGGCTGTCCACTTCATCCCACTATTGCTTCACCAATTGAGCAAATTCAGCTACAACGAGACTTCAGGAACAGAGGCATTTTACAAGACATCATAAGCTTCTATATAAGCAGCAGGGTCATGCAACCAATGTGTGGCTGAGAGAGGAAATAAATCACGTTTTTACTGGAATTATCTGCATTCTTGTCAGGAATAATTAAACTGTTTTCATTGTACACTAGAAGCATTGAACATTACAATATTTAAATATATATGTGTGATTTTTTGGTGATAAGTCTATTTGAATTATATTCAGGCTAGAGTAAAAATGGTCTTCATCGCATTCTATTAAGAGGTAGATGCATTGGTAAGCAGGATGACAGGAAGGATAATGAAGGAGGTTAAGCATGGATCAAATCCCACAGAAACAATGACCATCACGTATTGTGTAGTTCATCTATTGATTGAGGTATAGATTGATTCTTCTCAGAGAACATGCAGCGGCGGCACACTATTGAATGACTGGTTGGGAATGCGTTCTCTACCACAAGTAAGCATCAACATGACATGATGATGCTGAAAGAGGCAAGTAGAATTCGAGTTTAAAATATCCTGCCCATACCTGCTACCAGCGGATTAAACACAGAGATGTGTGCTGCAATTGAAAACATAGGTCAGAATTCCTAATGCGCCCCTGCTCAATCACATGCTCCTGATTGGTTAATTTACACCTAGGTTCATTTTAATGTCAGGTCTCTGTCACAGATAATTTGTGATTTTATTCAGGATTACAGCATTGTTATTCTCTCTTTAACTGAAACATGGCTTGGACGAATGACTTAATGTCTCATGTCATTGTGGCCATACTTTTAGATCACGGTAATTTCTGTTAGTTTAGCTGTTAAGAACATCATAACTGATCTTACTATTTCCTGATCATCTCTTGCCATTCTTTTTTGAAGGTGAATCTGCCAGTATCTACAGACTGTGGACCGTACATTTTAAATCCTGGGTAATTCATTCTTCAGCTGCTTGCCTGTTAGCTTTCTGGTGTCTTGAGCTCATTACCACTCTGAGTCCTCATCTGGTAGATGAGCTGGTTAGCTCCTACCTACAGCACCACCTGGTATCATGAATGCTGTAGTGCCAGTAAAACTCAAGAACTGTCACTAAAAGGCTCACTGATGGTTTAATGGCTAGCTCATAAAATGAAATATGAGGGTGGTAAACTAGAGCAGGAGGCATTGAATAAACTGCATGTTCATTACATCATGGAAGGGCCACTTACTGGTTAAATATAGAGCTCTGGCGTTGGCTAGATCATCATATTATTCTAATTTAGTACCCACCGTAAAATAATCCTAAGATTTATTTTGCTACCTAGACAAATCAATTAATCCTCCCCCTTGACTTTGGCTTCACTCTTTCACGGCTGCAATGACTAATTGCATTTCTTTCAAAATATAAGAAATACTACACATCAAGTAGAGATTCCACCAGACGCAACTTCTATTAAGGAGGACTCAGCACCAATTTTATAACTACACACCTATTAAGACTGCCATGGGGGGGCTAGTTCAACATATGAGGTACCATGCTCTTGATACTATTTCTACATAAAACTATTAAAATATGTTCTTGGTGGTATTAATAGCCACAAGGTAAAATTTTTTAAATGGTTCACTTTCTCCCACGGGATAGTTCCCTCAGCACTTAAGGTAGCTGTGGTAAGACCTATGTAAGAGAAACACAATTTAGGGCCCTAAGTCCTCAGTAACTATGGGCCAATCTTCAAACCTACCATTCTTCAAACGGGTTCTAAGGAACAGTTGTTACAATTCAATCCGCGAAGAATTTCACAACTCTTAATGGTATATTTGAGGAGGGTTTCAGTGGTTTAGGTGCTGCGCTAGCAGAGATGGCCCTTCTCCAGAGTTGTGAATAGGTCTGCTGATAAGCTCTGATAAGACTTTCCATCAGTATTAATTCTCTTCAAGATCAGTGCTGCAGCGATACTGGCAGACCAAGGGGTGCACAACCTGACCCGCGTGACTGCTTTTAAATCTGACCCGGAGGACTTTTATATTAGAATAAAACAGCAATAGCCTTTAAAGAAATACACACTGTCAAAATCCAGAAGTTTTTACGTCAGCCACGCTCACTGGAAACAAGTAAGCGTTGAAGAAGAACCCTACGTGACTCACACCCAGTCTACTAACAGTGAGTGTGAGTGGTAGATGTCTCAAATGCCTTGTATCATGTTAGCCATTATAATTACGGTATAACTTGACAGACAGAGGGATTAAAGTTTAGAAGTGCTTGGAATATACACAAGCCCAGCCATTTATGGGGATTATATCATGTTAACCCAATAGTAATACAGTACAGTAGACCTTGGAAGGTTGGAAGCAAGCCAGCTGAATTCTTCTAAACAGAAGACAGCGATTCGTTTATAGTTGTTGCTCTGTGATTATTTCCCAAGATTAAAATATTTTATACTCACAAAGGTATGGTAGGCTGCCTCTCTGTTGTGCCGTCTGAAAACATGTCTCTGTCAAACCATGTACAAGTAAAAAAAGAAAAAATTGCCTTGAACACAGAAAACTTAACCTTAGAGTGAACAGAAAAATATTTTCTTTTTTGCTGGATCAAACCCGTGTCCATCGTGCCTCATTTGCCTTGAATCGTCCACAGCCGCCAAAGAACATACAATATCACAAAACATCCCCAAATAGAATTGCTGGGAGAAGCACCAACAAAAAATTGAGTCTCTTGTTTCAGGCAGTGTGTGATTTGAAATTAAATTAAAGCTGTTCACAAGCCCAGCTCAGCTGACACACTTTGAAACATGTCAACAAGCCTTTCCACATGAAGAGACATACAACTGGGGGCAAACCCGGGTGGCCCAACCCCCAAGTTAATTTATTTTTTTTCTAAGATCACTTTAAATGACTAAACGTAAATTATATACTGGGCGTCAGTTTAACTCTAATTAGAAAAGAAACCATAGCAAGGTGTCAATCAAAACACAAATTTTTTTCAAATCAGAGCCAACAGATTGTCTAAAAAATTAGATTAGAAAAAGAAACCATAGCAGAAATTGTCCAAAAACACAAATCTGCAAAATCAGAGCCAACAGATTGTCTACCTGGAGTGGGGACAGAGCGAAAGTACTCTGGCAATAGGGCAGTGTTAAGGTCATGTGATTGCTCTGCTGGCAGATGTTTTTCTAAATAAATGGATGGTAAAAATTAGTTTTTCTAAGTGTGTTCATGAATGTTTTTTGAGTTGTATTGAATGAATTGTACTGTGGGCTAAGTTTTGAGATGCAGGCATGTTTTTTTTTTATAGAAACGTTTCATACTAACTTTTTGCTTGATAACGCTTCATTTAAAAAATCCAGTTGATGCCTATGGATTAAAAACGTTTTTGACACAAATCTGAGTTATTAATATGTTTCAATATTAACTAAATTGAGTTATTGATGAACTTGCTTTAATTTTACACTATAACTGATTTATTAACATGTTTGGATATCTGTTACTTGATTAATTACTGTCTTGTTCAGTCATTTAAAAGGTTTTCCTGAGGTTGTGCACCTGAGCTGCACGGTTTTGCTGGGGCTTAGTAAATCCTAACGCCGACACTAGGCAGCTCTCCCTACCTCCTTGTTAATGTTTACACCTCCTGAACAGTATGAAGTTGTTCTGTGGAAGCTATCACACAGCAATTGCACTAGGCAGCTCTCCCCCACCTCCCCTTGTTAATGTTACACCTCCTGAACAGTATGGTGTTGTTCTGTGGAAGCTATCACACAGCAGATTGCACTGGGCAGCTCTCCCCTACCTCCTTGTTAATGTTACCTCCTGAACAGTATGAAGTTGTTCTGTGGAAGCTATCACCCCAGCAAATTAGGCAGCTCTCTCCCTACCTCCTTGTTAATGTTACACCTCCTGAACAGTAAATTTGTTCTGTGTGGAAGCCCCATCGCACAGCAGATTACGCTGGGCAGCTCTCTCCCCACCTCCACCTTGTTAATGTTGCACCTCACACCTGAACAGTATGAGAAGGTTGTTCTGTGTGGAAGCTATCTGACAGATTGCTTGCACTGGGCAGCTCTCTCCTACCTCCTTGTTAATGTTGCACCTCTGAACAGTATGAGTTGTTCTGTGGAGAGCTATCTACACAGCAGATTGCACTGGGCAGCTCTCTCTCCCTACACTCTCACTTGGTGTCATTGCACCTCCTGAACAGTATGAGGGTTGTTCTGTGAGAGAAGCGGCTATCACCCACAGCAGATTGCACTTTGGGCAGCTCTCTCCCCTACCTCCTTGTTAATGTTGCACCTCTGAACAGTATGAAGTTGTTCTGTGGGAAGCTATCACACAGCTTAGATTGCTGGGCGGCTCTCTCCCTACCTCCTTGTTAATGTTACACCCTCCTGAGAAGTATGAAGTTGATTGTGGAAATATCACATGAGATTGCACCAGGCAGCTCTCTCCCTACCTCCTTATTAATGTTACACCTCCTGAACAGTATGAAGTTGTTCTGTGGAAGCTATCACACAGCAGATTGCACTAGGCAGCTCTCTCCCTACCTCCCTTATTAATGTTACACCTCACGAACAGTATGGTTGTTCTGTGGGAAGCTATCACACAGAAGATTGCACTAGAGCAGCTCTCCCCTACCTCCTTTTAATATTACCCTCCTGAACAGTATGAAGTTGTTCTGTGGAAGCTATCCACGCAGCAGATTGCACTAGGCAGCTCTCTCCCTACCTCCTTGTTAATGTTACACCTCTGAACAGTATGAAGTTGTTCTGTGGAAGCTATCACACAGCAGATTGCACTGGGCAGCTCTCTCCTACCTCCTGTTAATGTTTACCTCTGGAACAGTATGAATTTGTTCTGTGGAAGCTATCACCACAGCAGATTGCACTGGGCAGCTCTCTCTACCTCCTTGTTAATGTTACCTCCTGAACAGTATGGGATTTGTTTCTGTGTGGAAATATCACTTTTAGCAGATTGCACTGGGCAGCTCTCTCCTACCTCCTTGTTAATGTTACACCTCCTGAACAGTATGAAGTTGTTCAAACAGCAGATTCCATACTGTACGTATACAGATTAAACTTTACAACGTTGTCATTTTTGTATTGCTCTTTTTAAAATCAGATGAAACTGACCATTTAAGTAATATTTCGCCTAGTGGGAAAGTAAGGATCAATACCTTGCTTGGGGTTGATTTAGTCCCACACTGCAGCGAATTACTGGTAATGGATCAGAAAACATTAGGTTCTTATCATACAGTAACCCTGGTTCCCTGAAACAGAAATGCAGCAGCTCATCTTACTGAGCAGGTTATGGTCTCCTTATAAGCGATGGGAGGTTCATTCCGATGCCAGAGTGAAGCTAGCTCGCTCTCATCCCATTAATATATTTTAATAGAAATAAGATGTGTGTGAAATTGGACGGTGAAGGACATCTATAGACCTATCTGACACCAGGCCATTGATCCCAGATGTTTCCACACCTCCATCCTTGCATACTCTCAGCTGGGAGGTCAAGCAGAACCCTTTTTTAAGAATCATTCCATGACACTATTTTTTTTGCGTGCTCTACATATTGTACAGTATCTCTTACTTCACCCCATTTCAATGAATCAATTACAGTGGGTTTTCAGATTTTACACTGGTACTTTCTTGCATATAGACAACCATTTTCAGTGCAGAGATGGTATATTCGATGTGTGTTCTCAGCTCAGACCCATTAGTGGCACAGGAGCCTCATGGAGGCTGTTTGCATTAGGCTGGAGATCCACTGTCACCTAAATGGCAACAAATATAAGATTACTATTACATGTTTACAAAACAATTATTTCTTTGACACTAAAATGTATTCTTATTTCAAAAGAGGGTAATGAATTTTGATTTCCGTTGCCATGTACTGAAAAAAAAGAGATACAATTGCATGCCCACTCAGGATGGGATATGACTGAAATTAAACACAATAAAGCCGATTATCACAAAGGTAATTTAAATGGAGCTCCAAGAGGTCCAGTATTGGGCCACGTTTACTAATATTTTACTACAGTGCTGGCGGCTCATACACAGTCAACACAAACCCAAATCTCAGACAGGACACCGATGAGACAGAAACCCAGCCCATTGTGCACATGGGTCCTACACAGAGTCAAAAAACACCCAAATCTCAGACGAGTCTGTGAGGCCACTGATGGATTTTCATTCAGGAGACAACTTCTTTTCATTTTTTTTAAGTAAGATTCAACTCAAAAACAGGACCATGCCACAGCACTGGTACTTTTATCCCATAATAAAATGAGTTAGGTTTCAGGCTACAAAACAACTATTTTCCATATTGTAGGTATTTCAATCGCCATCATACAGTATAAACAAAATCCCTTTGAATAAAAGCTTTTATTCTTCGGTGTCCATTACATGTATAGATTTTTGCTTGATCCAAGGTGCCTTGTGTTTTCTATCAGTACCAAAGGCATGGTGCATTAGCAATATCCCTTTCAGGTCTGACCATGAAAGAAGTTCAACAGAGCTATAAACCTCCTTATTACTGTGCAACCAATTCAGCTGAACACTTTCCCCTTTCATTTATATGTTTTGATGTAGCCAGGCAGCAACCAAAAAATGTGACATACAGACTTCAAATCAGCCTGCCATTACAAACTCTGAAACTGCATAGAAGCTGCAAAGACGATTCAAAGGGGTGAGCATCTGCTGTTGCAAAGATCCTGGTAGATGCCTTTGTCATCTCCAGCCTGACTCTTTTTAAAGAAAATGCAAGGCAAAAGGACATCTTCTGATAAAGATAAAGCTCTTTTTACCAGTATAATACTTACCCTTAAAATACTGTAAATATATTTGGTCTTTCTCTTTTTACAGACTTCAAATACTTTTAAAAAAAAGCTGCCCCGCTCTCACCCACAATATGGTAACATAACAGCTTCCTATCACTAGGCAGAGAATATCCCCACACTGTGCACATCAGGTTTTTTGTTTAATTGTTGTAATAATGGGCTCCATTGTCAAGTCAATATGTGATGCTAGGAATTACTTGTATATACTGTTGGAAAATATCTTCGATAGGAATCACATACTTCAGGACTGAAGGTGTCTTTTAAGAACCAAAACTTAATGTTTGTTTGTTTTGTGGGAAAAGAGTAAGAGTTCCCATTGTACTGCATTTAACTGACAGCAGCTTTAAGCTAAGAGAGAATCTCTTATTTCATTCTATAGAAGAAGCTTTGATGAATGACTTGAATGCTATTACTGTTTGTTTTGCTATATTGTACAAAATAAATCATGACTGTTTAAAAACAAATTGAATGAGTGTCAGTTACAAGATTGCTTATGCTAGCCTTCAACCTCAAGGCTGGGACTTGAATCGAGGGAATATCTACTGTATTTATTATAGGCATATAAATGTGATATTTATTTTCGAGATAACATCACATAGGATCATCTAATGAATATAGATAAATTTTAATTCTCATTAATTCGAATGAAAATGGATAGGCAGCCATTCCCAGAAGTGGATTCATTGATGTTTCAGGATATGATGCACAGTGCAGAGCTGGATTAACCTATTCTGAAGCCCTGTTCTTGACCGGTCACTACATTCTTCCAGTTACGTTAAAACTCTTGTCACTTGACCGGTTCTGCATTCTTCCAGTTACATTGAAGCCCCTGTTGTCCTTGACGGTTCACTGCATTCTTCCAGTTACATTGAAGCCCCTGTTGTCACTTGACGGTTCCACCGTTACAGTTACATTAAGCCCTGTTGTCCTTGACCGGTTCACTTATTCTTCCAGTTGTTAGGCCTATTGTCATATTTGGTTCTTTCATTCTTCAGTTACATTAAAGCCCCTGTTGTCCTTGACCGATTCCTGCATTCTTCCAGTTACATTTAAAGCCCCTGTTGTCCATGACGTTCACTGCATTCTTCAGTTACATTACAAAGCCCTGTTGTCACTTGGCCAGTTCCTGCATTCTTCCAGTTACATTGACCTCTTGTCATGACGGTTCACCATTCTTCCAGTTACATTAAAGCCCCTGTTGTACTTGACGGTTCACTACGATCTTCCAGTTACATTAAAACCCTGTTTGTCCCTTGACGGTTCTGCATTCTTCCAGTTACATTCTAGAAGCCCTATTGTCCCTTGACGGTTCACCATTCTGATTACATTAGAAGCCCTGTTGTCCTTGACGGTTCACTACATTCTTCCAGTTACATTAGAAGCCCCTGTTGTCCTTGACAGTTCACTACATTCTTCCAGTTACATTCGAAGCCCCTGTTGTCTTGACGATTCCTACATTCTTCCAGTTACGTTAGAAGCCCCTGTTGTCCTTGACCCGGTTCACTACATTCTTCAGTTATTGAAGCCCTGTTGTCCTTGACGGTTCACTGCATTCTTCCAGTTACATTAAAGCTTGTTGTCCCTTGACCCGGTTCTGCATTCTTCCAGTTACATTAGAAGCCTGTCCTTGACAGTTCACTACATTCTTCCAGTTACGTTAAAGCCCCTGTTGTCCTTGACGGTTCCTACATTCTTCCAGTTACATTGACCCCTGTTGTCATGACGGTTCTACATTCTTCCAGTTACATTAGAAGCCTTTGATTTCATCCACCTCACAAACTATTTTCAGGCAATTTAAGTAACAGACTAAGTGTACATTTTCTGTTTACTTCTGTTGCTCTGTGATACTTATTAATCATATTAGTAGTATATGCTGTTTTTATCCTCATCTAACAACAAGCATCTACTCCTTACGAAATTTCATTTAAAATACAACGAAAATG
Source organism: Huso huso (assembly GCA_036884735.1). Classification (NCBI taxonomy): domain Eukaryota; kingdom Metazoa; phylum Chordata; class Actinopteri; order Acipenseriformes; family Acipenseridae; genus Huso; species Huso huso. The sequence goes on along the minus strand of JAHFZB010000175.1, from coordinate 17,497 downwards.
TTTACATTAGTTATATATTGTGTATATATATATATATATATAATTTGTGCCAGTGTTTTGTTAAGTATAAAACTGTATGGGCGTGTGCGCGGTAATTTAGAGTGAATATCATAAAATAAATGCTAAAACGAATATTCGCAGGGGAATCTACTATCTTGAAATGTTTTAAACGTTGCATTTAAAAAAAAAAATAACAATATAAAGTAGGCTACATTTTGAGCACAACGTTCTGAACATTATTAATAACCTGTACAGCTTTGTTCTAGTCCTCAGCTAAATTAGCAAGTAGCGCTTTTTTTTTATTACGGTTTCATTTCAGGTTCATCACGACTTATTAGATTACCTTCAGGACGTAAAGTTTTAATATTTGTCTCCCTCTTGTCAGGGGACTTTGCAGCCATTTCTGGGTTGTGTTCAGTGCTCTTATAGTATTAAAAATAAATAAATACGTTCTCATTGCTTGAACTTCATTGTTTGCATCAAGCTCAAGTCCGGCTACTTAACCGTAGAAACAATCTTTTCTCAACTGGCCAATCAGATCAACGTTCGGACCGGAAGAAGGGTGAGAAGGAGAAACAAGCAGCGCCGGACTGCTTTCATGTACAGTAAATACGGTTGGTGTGGCAAATACCATCAGGGGCCACAAACATGCTGACCTGTAGCGTGAAAGTGACCAATAAAGACGATTGTTTATCAGCGTAAAAAGACTGTGATTACACTCGTGTCCTAAAAACGTGAGTAGCGTAAGGACCATAATGTTTAAACCAGCAGCGTAATGAGCATAAGAGCCAATGGGGGACAGTATGTCAGTTTAGGGGGCGTAATATGATCCTGTGACAACCAATCAAGGTTTTTGCTTTGTAGGTAGATAAGGTCATGAACTTGTCTCATGCATAAAATAGGCCCTAATTTACAAATTAATTCTGTGATATTGTAGCCTAAATAATGTTTATTTTTAATAGCTCGTAGCATAAATTCAGTTTATCCGAGGAGGGATGTGAAATACACTGTAACAACATTAATTTCGTGCTATTTGGTGTAATGTTCAAAGGCAGTGCTGAACAATTGTAACTTTTTAATAAGTGAAGCAATTATCTATTCCATATTTTAAAATAATTCTGATTAGAAAGATTCATCTGCTTGGAATGTTCTTATAAAAAAAACTTGTAATCTTCAATTAAGTCTAAGACAATATTTAAACTCAGGCATATCACTACACTAGGTTACTATTTAAAGCAACAGAGTTTGGATGAGCAATCTCTTAGAATAACAAACACATTGCAATTGAAAAAAATATGTAGTAAAACTCATACCAAAATAATAATAGTCCAACTCATACCTGCGGCTGGTACAACAAAATGATTATTATTAATACATAAGCACAACAGCGTGGTGTTAACTGATACAGTAAGATGTTGTACAAGAAGAACAGTTACCTGAAACAGTTGTAATATGAACATTGAAGTTCTAGCACCCCGTGAAACACTGGTCCGTCTACAGTGGGGGTGGGATCAGCCAGGCAGATACCAAAAATGAACATAAAATACAGGTGGTTATACTTCAAAAGGGCAGATCTAGAATACACACACCAGAATGAATTAAAACAATAACTCAAATACAAGTTTCAGGCTAAAGGATGCCTTCCGAGAAGGTGTTTAAAACAAAATGTTTTCTCCAGCACTCCTTGTTTAAACTCTGTTTCAAAACACCACACCAGAATGAAGACCCAAAGGGCAGGACACTTGAATTGACTCTTTGTTTTGGTTCTCCAACCACCCACGAATCAGGTCCCGTTGCTAATACTCCAAATGTAAAAACAAACCCAGGTTCACATCACACTGACAAGTCCATCTCTGGAACCACATGAAATCAGAATATTTATACCAGGTGCTCAACCTCAAAAATCAATCAATTTGCGTGTGGGAGCTGCGAACCGGAGGCGTAACTAACAACAGAAAACAGTATGACAAAATAAGCGTTAGCAAGTGATAAAAAAACAAAAAACATTCAATAAAGAGTGAATATAATACAAGAATGAAGTCAAGCGTGCCTATTTAAAGTGGTGAGCAACCCCGCTACATTACTAATTACATTTCATACAAGAATATATTCAATGTTATTAAAATAACAGTTATAAATAAACACGATGCAGACACCTTTTTGTATTATAAAAAATACATAAACAAATCTTAACCTGACTTGTTTGAATGAAATTATAATACTAACAGTTCACGATGCACATACGCTTTACGCACATGCACACATTATATATGTTCTGTATAAAGTCAATCTTCTTACTCTGTAGAGCAGGTCAGTGTTTTGAGCATTTATTATGCAGCCCACTAAGAGACAGTCAGGATTGGCTGTGGCTGAAATCCCTGCGCATTGTGGGCAGGGTTACAAAAGTACCGTATGATTTAAAAACCACACACTGATTGGCTATGTGCCAACACGTTGAATCAAAAGCATTATGAGCCCTCTTGGCATAAAATGTAGAGTGGTTACCGTTGATGCAATCCTCTGGTGCATCTTAAATACAGCGTTGTGACGATCACGTGTTGAGAATGCAACCCTTTGTTGGTACTTTCACAGCGTTTGCTAAAATTCCTTATGTTGAATCAGCGTTTATGGCCCCGATGGCTTGCCATACAAAGTACTTCGCCTTCGTTTTCTTTTTCATGTATTCTTATTAAACTACAGTAGCCCCTGAGGATAAACGGAAGGTGCTTGAATGCATAGCTTACTGCGTTTTTCTTTTTTTCATTATCAGTGACGGGGCCCCAGCAGGGGGCCTGTGCAAGTGCACCGAATGCACACACTGGTTAATCGGGCCTGGCAGTGGGTTTAGAAATATAATTTCAAAGCAATTACAGCAGATACAGGATTAAGAAAGTGCAATTAGACACGTATCCTCTGCCTGCCCTGAAACTCCAGTGACATGTTCAACATCTAGTTCAATTTGTTCTGGTATTTTTGCTCTCTTGGAACAGACTGCAGAAAATTGGCTCTTTGCACCTGTGTAAACAGAAATATACAAGACTGTGTTCCTCCCCAGTGAATCCAGTGTACTGGGCTGTGTGCCCTGCAGGAAAGGAGGCATGGATAAAAAAGTATAATGAGTTTACTGCTCAGCTCAGCCCAATACATTTCAATTGCATCTCTGTGTACAGACAGTGTATCTGGCTGTGTGGACCCCTGCAGGAAGGAAGACAAGAAGTATAATGAGTTTACTGTGCTCAGCTCAGCCCAATACATTTCAAATTGCATCTCTGTGGCCAGACAGTGTACTGGCTGTGTGCTCCCTGCAGAAAGGGGAGGCATGGTATAGTATAATGGTTTACTGCCTGGCTCAGCCCCACATGTGACTCAATTGCATCCCTGTGCACAGACAGTGTATCATTGTGTGCTCCTGCAGAAAGGGGAGGCATGGGTAAGAAGTATAATGAGTTTACTGTGCTCAGCTCAGCCCCATGCATTTCAATTGCATCTCTGTGTACAGACAGCGATTAGGCTGTGTGCTCCTGGAAGGGAGGCATGGGTAAGAAGTATAATGACTTTTACTGTGCTCAGCTCAGCCCCATGCATGCTAATTGCATCTCTGTGTACAACAGCGTACTGGGCTGTGCTCCCTGCAGGAAGGGAGGCATGGATAAAGTATAATGACTTTGGCTGTGCTCAGTCAGCTCCAGGTCTCCCAGGCCTTTTCAGCAGAGCGCCCGGCTGGCAAAGTACACAATAAGCCGCCCAGCTGAAAAAAACCCGATCCGCCCGTCTTGCAGATGCTACTGTGCCTTTAACAATAAGGATTGATTGTGCTTCTAGCAGACGGAGATCACTTCTGGTGCGATTTTGGGTGAAAAAAAAAAAAAATCTGCAACCCACGACAGCTGTGTTACTGCTAAAAAAAAAATAGCGATTATTTTCAAAGCAAAATAGTGACAATGGTACGCAGGGGGTCGTAAATAAGCCAGCGATCGGGCCAATCCCGCCTAATACTATATTTGCACTGCTACTTTATTAAAAAAATATTAAGATTATTTCGGTATTATCATTCAGTCCATTTTTGTCGTATTGTACTGTAAGGTGATCTATAGTACATAACAGCTATACATATATACACCCAAAAAAAGCATATTCTTTTTATTGTGATATCGTAAGAATATGTACCCAGGTGCTTGTGAGAGATATTGGGGTTCATGTATAGAGGCTGTATGCCTTTAAGAAGGCATGTGATGGGATATCAGCTGAACACCTGTCAGCTGACATACAAATCTTAAGGGCAGAGGTGCTGGATTGTTACACTCAGGTTCCATGCAACAGTTCTGATGGTGACCAAACGTAGCGCAGTACTGTTGTGTAAAAAAAAAAAAAAAAAGAAAAATGAACAGCTGTATTCAAAATGCAGAACAGCAAAACAAAAATAGGCGGCATTAAAAATGCCCGAAAACTTAACATAAAGAAAACTATTTAAATGAGCAATAAGCTCAATAATTAAGCTAAAAGGAAGTGAAAGGTTACCGTTTGTTTATGAACTCCAATAACCCTATGTTTATCTTTCCCCAGTCAAGTAAATGGCGTGCTAAATAAGCACAGACATTTACCATAATAAAACAGTAATGAAAAGAAATGTAGAACATAAAAAAGCAAACCAGATATAGTCACCGAAAGACAACACATATTCCAAATTCTTTTATGCTTTATATTATTTAAGGTAAGGCAAGTTTATTTTTCCGTTAAAAGTGCTCCGGCTATAATGTTCTCTGCCTGGCTGTTTCAGAATTCCTGGGGGAGAGCCCTGCAACTCCATGCATTTCAATGCTGTGCAGTTAGTACAAATCTCAGCTGTTCACAGTATTCACTGACACTGTTGCAGCAGCAAGGTCATTCATGAGAAAAGTGTAAAGCATGCATGCAGGCAATAAAAATGCATTATAAATATGACATGGGAGATACTGAAGGTGAAGAGGGAACTAGAGCGAAAAGATACAAAGAATTTATGTTGACTCAGAAATGTCTTCATCTAGACAATGTGGGAAGCTATAAAAAGGCCAACAAGATGCTCGGATATATTGTGAAAAGTGTTGAATTAAATCAAGGAAGTAATGTTAAACTTTACAATGCATTAGTAAGACCTCACCTAGAATATTGTGTTCAGTTATGGTCACCTTGTTACAAAAAGGATACCGTTGCTATAGAAGAGTGCAAAGAAGAAAGCAACCAGAATTATCCCGGTTTAAAAAGCATGCGTATGCAGACAGACTAAAAAGAATTGAATCTATTCAGTCTTGAACAAAGAAGACTACAAGGATCTGATTCAAACATTCAAATCCTAAAAGGTACAGACAATATCGACCCAGGGGACTTTTTTCACCTAAAAAGAAACAAGGACCAGGGGTCACAAATGAGATTAGATAAAGGCATTCAGAACAGAAAATAGGAGGCAGAGATTTTTGAAGAACCATCTCCCCAGTAATGTTGTTGAAGCGACACCTGGGATCCTTCAAGAAGTTGCTTGATGAAATTCTGGGATCAATAAGTTACCTAACAACCAAACGAGCAAGATGGGCTGAATGGCCTCCTCTAGTTTGTAAACTTTTCTGTTCTTATGTTCTTATATGTACTGCAAAATGAGGATAAAATGGCTTATTACGAATGTAAGATGCAGGAAATATATCATGGTTTTTTTGACAGCAGATGTTACTATACTATGTGGCTAAAGATATGTAGCTTTACATATAGAGTAGAGGCCACTGCAATCCTATTCTAATAATCAGTCCTGTAAGTAAAAAACAGGATTAGTTCTCTTTGATTATCTATTGTCTTTATTTAAAAAATCATCAATGTGGTTGCTGAAATAGAGACCCAAATGAAGACCTTACTGTTTTGGAGGTTCTTTCTGTTGCTTCTGCAGAAGTTGTGGAAGTATAACTCCCCTACAAGACACACACAGAGATCTGAATGTGAGTAAATACAGCCCTGTTTGTGATCACCTTGCTCTGTCCAATGCTGGGGAGGGTAAAGGGTTACACGCATTTTTTAACAGAGAAAGTTAAAGGATGTAACACTGACTTTCATCACAACACAGAAGAATCAAAGAAAACAGACAGACATTCTAAATGCACTGCTCTGGGGTCGTAGTCACTGGAAGAAACAGTCTGACAGAAAGATAAAGCTCTGTGCTGGTGAACTGTGGAGAGAAAAAAGCTTGTATTGAGCCGATTCAAGGCAAGGTTAACAGCAAAACCCTAAAGCTTGAAAGTTTATGCAACACTACTTTGTGCAAATGCTGCATATTGAACTTAATGTGTTCTTCACCCATGTAAATCCCCAAAGCCCTGCAGCTTGCATACAAAAGACTGAGACGGTAATACACGTATGCTGCAAGCTCTTACTTATCTTTCCTAAACAGGTTGGGAGCAAGGTGAGAGGGTTTAAACTCCTACTGTGCCAGGTCCAGATCCTGCTTTAGTCGGCCTCTAATCACCAAAGTACTTACCAGCAATGAACAACCACAAAGCACAGCCATACCAAACAGAGAGAACAATGAAGAAAACCAATGACATTTCAGGATGTTTCAATCTAATACATGTCCTCAATGAACCTGACTTTCAATGTCTCAAACCAATGGTTATGTATGGGTCCACATCCCCTGTGAACTAAACTTCAAGGTTAAAGCGTAGAGCTAGGATCAGGATTAAAGAAGTTAAAACCCACCCAATATGACATCGCCATCGCCATGACAGGAATGCACTGGTGCCTGACATGGCGTCAGGGCTGCCTGCACCTTCACCAATCCCATTTCTGTGTCTGGCCTATGAAGAGGTCAGGTTTCACTGAACACAAGAACTGCCTGCACCTTCACTAATCCACCTCTGTGTCTGCCTATGAAGAGGTCAGGCTCACTGACACAAGAACTGCCCAACTTCACTAATCCCACTCGGCCTGCCTAAGAAGACTGGACACAAGAACTGCCTGCACCTTCACCAATCCCACTCTCTCTGTCTGCCTATGAAGAGGTCAGGTTTCACTGAACAGCAACTGCCTGCCTTCACCAATCCCACCCTGTGTCTGCCTATGAAGAGTCAGGTTCACTGGACACAAGAACTGCCTATACCTTCACTAAATCCCACTCTCTGTCTCTGCCTATGAAGAGGTCAGGTTTCACTGAACAACAAGAACTGCCTGCACCTTCATAATCCCACCTCTGTGTCTCTGCCTATAAGAATCAGGTTCACTGGACAAGAACTGCCTGCAACCTTCACTAATCCCACTCTGGTGTCTGCTCATGAAGAGGGTCAGATTCCTGAACACAAGAACTGCCTGCACCTTCACTAAATCCCCCCTCTGTGTCTCTGCCTATGGGGGGCCAGGTGTCACTGGACAACAAGAAAATAAACCAGTCTACAATCTATATTATAAATGCCTTTGACACTCGAACCATTCCATTTGATAAGGCGCTTAAACTGATTTTGGGATAATTATCCCCTAAAACCAGAGAGAGAGAAAAAACAAGAGGGTTCTTTAAAACACAAAACCTGTTTATTAAAACAAATCCCTGAATGTTGAGACTGGGGAGTGCAAAGGAAAAAGAACCAAAAAAATAGCCATAAAATAACAAAAAGAATGCTGCAAACGCTCTCAAATAAATATAATTGAAAATATGACACTCACCATGGTCTTTGTATGGTTCGGATATCAAATGATATGTCATTAATTCCATATGTCAATAATTTCTCAAGAGAATCATCAGTCAACCTTTACTCATTGGTTTGGAACTATTTTTTCTACTGTCCAGGCAGAAGTGGCAATAGAATTGTGACTGTAAATCCATCATCAGTTAAATACAACCACAGTACTTCTGGTTTAGTCTCCTGCTGACTGGTGAATCTGATCAATCCTCCTGCAACAGGCAGTAGGAGTAGCTCTACCTCCTTCATTTTTAAATGTATTTTCTTGCATGTGGTATTACTTTATTCTGGATTTCCTCAATGTATTTCATTGTGCATGATCTTCTCTTCCTGTTGTTAGTATTGAATGTGAATGTGTGTGTGTGTGTGTGCATGCGTGTGTGTATGCATGTAGTGTGTGCGTGCGTGTGTGTGTATGAATCGCATGATGTGTGTAATGCGCGCAAAATAATCGCAGTGTGCGTGTGTGTGTGTGAATGTGTGCGTGTGTGTGTGAACCTCAGTGTAAAGCAAGTGTGTGTTAATGTGTGGTGTGTGTGTGAATGTGCAGTGTGTGTGTGAATGTGTGTGAGAATGTGCAGAATGTGTGTGTGTGAATGTGTGTAGTGTGTGAGAATGCACTGTGTGTGAATATGTGTGTGAGAGAATGCAGAGTGTGTGTGAATATGTGTGTATGAGAGAATGTGCAGTGTGTTATAATAAATGTATTTAATATTTAATAGGTAATTTAACTGACAGTTGAACCCTGATTTTATTATAGGCACGCTATAAACTGCCCTGATAAAACTGTTGCATGAATGATTGCTTGGCCTGCTTGATGAGCCATCATTGTTTTTAATTAAGAAAATGGTGCAGAATGCTCTTCTCGGGAGCCGGATGATGCCAGCACAGTGTCAGGGCTACATGTCACTATTCAAATCTGCAATGCAACATTTCTCCATTAACGCAGATTTCACAATGTAACATACCACTCCGAATCCAACAGCTGTGCTGTGGTTAACAGGACACATTGTGGTCATATCTGCAACTTGCTTTACTAAACCAGACATTGTTGTGAAAGTTTCATCAAACTCATTCATGAAGGGAAAACAGTTGATTTAATGTTTGTCAAAAATACTGATATTCAGTGTGTGGTCAAATAGCGCTTATCTAGAGAGCGTGACGATGACAACGTGAGGTTGAAAACTCAATATTAGAAGACACTGTAACTGCATATAAACCAGTCTACAAGTTACAAATCCGAAACAATCGTTGTTATTATAAATATCATATGGGAGATAGTGAATTGAAGAAGGAACCAGAAAAAGACCTAGGAGTTTATGTTGACTCAGAAATGTCTTCATCTAGACAATGAAGCTATAAAAAAGGCTAACAAGATGCTTGGATATATTGTGAGAAGTGTTGAATTTAAATCAAGGGAAGAATGTTAAACCTACAATGCATTAGTAAGACCTCACCTAGAATATTGTGTTCAGTTCTGGTCACCGTTACAAAAAGGATATTGCTGCTCTAGAAAGAGTGCAAAGAAGAGCAACCAGAATTATCCTGGTTTAAAAGGCATGTCGATGCAGACAGGCTAAAAGAATTGAATCTATTCAGTCTTGAACAGCAAGACTATCGCTGGCGATTCGATTCAAACATTCAAAATCCTAAAGGTATAGACACCGTCAAACTGGGACTTTGACTTGAAAAGAAAAAGGACCAGGGGTCATAATGGAGCATCGTGATATAAGCATTCAGAATAAACAGAGTACAGCAACTGAGGTCTGTCCCAAAATGAAGTTAATACCTGATCCCTTCAGACTGCATCACACAACAACCAAACGAGCAAGATGGCTGAATGGCCTCTCGCTTGTAAACTTTCATGTTCTTCTTATGTTCTTAAGTGTTACAAGCACCCTTCATAAGATAGCACCATCCTTTTGTGAACTGGTATACAAGCACCTCTCTTCAGAAAAGAACACCCTTCATTGTGAACTGGTGTGTTACAAGCACCTCTCTTCAGAAGATAACACCATCTCAACACTCCTCCCAGACTCTTGTAGCTAGCTTCACAGATGCCTTGACCAGACTGCACCCAGCTACCCAGACCCTCATCTCTCCCTACACCCCCCACCTCGACCTCTCCGCCTCCTCCTGCACTAGAATACTGGCTCTACTCCTCTGGTGCTCCCCTGCCTCCAGAGCCCGCCTCCTTCTCCACCCTCACCCTGCAGTGGTGGAATTAATCTTCCACAGATGTCGAGAAAAGATGAGATAAAATATTTTTGAATCTCTTCACTGTTTGACTGTTTGCCTGTTTGTGTTATTTGATTTGGCTCAAAGATGAATATCTACTGGTCCAATTCAGTGTTTCCTGGTGGAGGCTGAGCCACTCACGCTTCATTTAATGATTTGAATGATTTATTGTTTCAGTTTGTTGTTTGGTTTTCCCGAGTGATGATGCAACAAACTGCATCTCAATTCTTGCCCTGTGGGAATATCGCCCTGACATTAAGATGCCTTCCTGCTGTGGGGCGTGAATCCAAAAGCAATTTCTTTTACTTATGTATTTGTAATACAGTAATACTTTCAGTTACACTATTGGTATAAAATTCATATCAGCTCAGTACATTGTTTTAACAATGGATTTCATAAACAAAATATCACTGAGACGTATAGAGGAAGTCATGCTGTGAGCAAAGAAGTAGCAGTACGATGCTACTTAGTGTAATAGAGACGCTGCCTCTAGCACATTACACAATCGGAAAAGTGATTCCAAGAAGGTATGGATGGGCAGAAGGACACAATTAGGGTACAATTAAGAAAAATAAGAAAGGTTACAACGAGAGGAGGCCATCGGCCCATTCCTGCACGCTTGGTTGTTCAGAGTTTATTGATCCCAGAATCTCATCAAGCAGCTTGAGATCCCAGGTGTCAGTTTAACAACATTACTGGGGAGTTTGAATGCCCTTTATCTATCTTCCATTTAGACCCTGGTCCTTTTTTTTTTTTTTTTCAGGCCTAAAGTCCCTGGCCTATTACTGTCACCATATTTTAGAATTTTGAAAGCTTTCTGACGTTGGTGACAGCAATCTTTAAGTCTTGCCACAGATTCTCAATTGCCCCAAGTCTGGCTTTGACTGGGCCACTCTAGGACATTCACTTTTTGTTATTAAGCCACTCCAGTGTCACTTGGCTGTGTGCTTGGGGGTCATTGTCCTGCTGAAAGGTGAATCTCCGTCCTGTCTTAGGTCTTTACAGACTGAAGCAGGTTTTCCCAAGGATTTGCCTGTATTTACCTCCATCCATTTTGCCCTCACCCCGACAAGCTTCCCAGTCCTCAACATGAAAAAGCATCCCCATAGCATGATGCTGCCACCACCACGCTTCACAGTAGGATGGTGTTAAGAATATAAGAACATAAGAAAGTTTACAACAAGAGGAGGCCATTCAGCCCATCTGTTTCATTTACAGCAGCTTATTGATCTCAGAATCTCATCAAGCAGCTTGAAGGATCCCAGGGTTTCAGCTTCAACAACATTAGGGAGTTGGTTCCAGACCTCACAATTCTCTGTGTAAAAAGCTCTATTTTCTGTTCTGAATGCCCCTTTATCTAATTCCATTTAGACCCTGGTCCATGTTTCTTTTTTCAGGTCAAAGAAGTCCCTGGCTCTATTATCACCCATACTTTTAGGATTATGAATGTTTGAATCAGATCATGTGGTCTTCTTTGTTCAAGACTGAAGAGATTCACCTTAGCCTGTTTGCATATGACATGCCTTTTTAAAACTAGGAATACCCTGGGTCGCTTCTTTGCACTCTTTCTAGAGCAGCAATATCCTTTTTTTGTAGTAGGTGACCAGAACTGAACACAATATTCTAATGCATTGTGTTAAGACATTTCCCTTTGATTTAATTCAACACTTTTTACTATATATCCCGAGAATTTTGTTGGCCTTTTTATAGCTTCCCCATTACTGCCCAGATGAAGAGATTTCTGAGTCAACATAAACTCCTAGATCTTTTTCATAGATTCCTTCTTCAATTTCAGTGTTCCACTGAAACTGAAAGAATCTATTAAAACTAGATCTAATTGTATTTTATTTGAATTCTATACCCGTGCCTGATAAGTGTGGAACTTGTTTAATTAAAAGTCGCGGTAATTAATCCCTCAAAAAGGTTCTCTGAAATTATAACTCACTGCCAGCAGTTCTTCTGCAGTCCCTGTACACTCATGAGTTAGCTCTATTGCATAACTATCTGTGCACAACCACTCTTCATACTGTTGTTGTGTTGACTAGATTAGTCTTCTAAGTGTAAAAGCTCCTTGGATTAACAGTACTGTCCATCAAATGAAAAGAGAGTGTCTTAAGATGAAGCGTAAATGGAGGCGACAAAACTACATATTTATTATGATATTATGAAAGATTATTTTATTGAGGTATATTAATACTACAAGATTAGCAAGATATGCTTTCTCTAATCTTATTGAAGAAAATAAAAATTCCAGGGTGCTATTTTTTTAACAATAGATAAACTGGTAAACCCTTCTTTACCACCTGTTAAACATTGAAGTTTCTTCAACCAAGTGTGAAGAACTTAAATTACTTTCAAATAAAATAAAGTCCATTAGGGATCAAATTCAGTTTATGCCCGACTTAAGTATCCCAGACAGATTGGGGAAACAGTGGAATCTTTTTGCTTTGATTACTGCTGGAGGAATTAAACACGACTGTAATGCAGATGAAATCTGCAACTACTACTTTAGATCCTATTCAGCTAGGCTTCTGAAGGATATCTTTAGTTTCCTGTGCAGTGATATTCTTATGATTATAAATAGTTCACTGGAAATTGGAATAGTTCGTTCTCTTTAAATTGCCCTGGTTAAGCCCCTTCTAAAAAACAAACTTAGATAGCTCACTTCTAATAATCCTAGACCATTTCAAACCTCCGTTTTTGTAAGGTCCTTGAAAAAATAGTACTTAAACAATGTTTTCTTGAGTTCAAACAATATTCTTTAAAAAGTTTCAATCTAGGTTTCACCCTAATCACAGTACAGAGACTACCCTGTTAAGTAACACATGGTTCCTGATGACAACAGATTCAATTCATTTCATTTCTGGGTCTTTTGGACTTAGTGGTGCTTTTTGATGATGGATCATTCCATTTAATTGACCGTAAAAAGGTCTGGCGGGTAATACTAAACTGGTTTAGATCCTACCTCTCTAATAGACAGTTTTTTGTTTCACTGGGGGTCATTGTGTCTTTAGCAAATATCAACTGTGGTGTCCCTCAGGTTCTATCCTCTATCCCTCCTTCGGGAGTGTTTTACTGACATAAAAGATTCTTGATGTCCCAAAATCTTCTGCAACTCTGATAATACAGAAGTTTTGATAGTGGGTGCTCAGCAACAACTTCGACCTGTCAAAATAAACTTGGGTTACCTAATTCTAATTTAAAATCTGAAGTGAGAATGGGTGTTATTTTTGACTCTCACCTTTAAGTTTTGAGTCACACATCAAAAAGATTATAAAAGTTTGTTTCTATCATCTCAGAACATTACAAAATTAGATCGCTTCTGTATTTCCTCGATGTAGGAAAGTAGTCCATGCCTTTATTTCTTCTCGAGATTGACTACTGAAATGCTCTGTTTGTTGACCCTAGATGCCAAGCCATATCACCTACTCATAGCTTTTTACTGCAGCCATGGTCCTCGCACAAAAAGAGAGCTCATGTAACTCCAGTCTCTGGCTTTTGCACTGGCTCCAGCAATATATAGAATTGATTTTCAAATCCTTTGCTCACCTTTTTTAAAGTAATTGAATGGTTTGGCACCCGATTACTTGTCTGAGTTGTTGCCCCTATCAGCCTTCAGTCTTCATTAGATAAGACACCCTTGCTATGACACCCTAAATAAGCTCAGGTGAAGCCAATTGCCTTCAGAATTCACACAATAAGTTAAATGGAGTCCATCTGTGTGCAATAAAGTGGTTCACATGATTGTGATTAACACACCTGTTCTGTAAGGTCCCACAGGCAGTGCAGAAGTTAAAGATACCACCATGAAGACCAAGGCTTTCAAAACAACCCAGGATAAAGTTGTGGAAAGGCAACAGACCAGGGAGGGGTATAAAAAAGATTTCGCCATTGAATCCTTGGAGCACAGCTTTCGTCAATCATTATGAAGTGGAAGGTATGGCACCCAGAATCTGTTAGAGCAGGCTGTCTCAAACTGAGCAGCCGGGAAGAAGGTTTATAGTTGCCAGCAAGACACAATGACAACTCTGAAAGACCTACAGCTGCCCATGGTTGAGATGGAAGAAACATCCACGATGTCAACAATAGCTCACATACTCCACAAATTGGCCTGTGGAAGAGTGGCAAGAAGGAAGCAATTTCTGAAAAACCCTGTAAAATCCTGCTTGAATTTGCAAAAGGCGTAATAAGGAGAAAAGATGGTAAAGATTCTAACCGATGAAAACAAAAATTGAACTATTATTTGCCCAATGCAATACTAGTTCATGCAAACCCACCACATATCATTTCCAGGTAACCTCCTCCTGATTCAGTTTCTTTGTCTGAGAGTGATAGAGACAAATAATATTAGGTGGTTACTGTATAGGAAAAGACAGGCAGGACAGAAGAGGCGGAGGGTAGCTAAGGGCTATTGAGAAGTAGTCTGTAGCTCAGGTGTTATATCAGGACAAAGAAAACAATGCAGAATCAATATGGGTCAGAATAATGGACAAATATTCAAAGGGCACAATAGAGTTATAGACCGCCACCAGACGCTGAGCAAAATAATCTGTTATACAACACATTCGAAATGCGGTAGAAAAAGGAGAAGCTATGACGGGGATTTCAACTCCCAGATAAATGGGAGAACCCGTGGGGAGCACGACGGACTAAATTGAATGAGGCAGGAATGACAAATGACTGCTTCCCAACGTGACTCTGTCAAGGCACCCACTGCTGTGGGGAGTGGCATGCCTCGATTAATCTTTTCAAATAATGAAGACAGAATAACTAAAAACAGAGGTCAGGAGTCATTGGCAAATCCGACTGGCCGAAGCGGTTTTGATTTAAGTTATTTTTTAAAACCCAAAGTAATGACTCAAAGCTGTTGGGTTTACAATTTTAGAAAAGCAACCAAGGAAGGTATGAAACAGGAGACTAACAGAAGTAGATTGGAGTAAAATAGAGAGAATATCCACAGAAAAAACAGATGGCTGTTTTTAAAATGTAGTAACTAGATGAAAACAATTACATCCCGTGACAAATCTAAATTCAAAACAAAATGGCCAAAATGGTTTAATAGATCACTGTACCAAGGAAAACACTTTGACAGAAAGGTTTAAAAGGATCAAAACAAAGTACACAGAAAGAGTACTTGGAACTGCAAACACAAGTCAAAAAGGAAGTTAGAAGGCTGAGAGAGATAGAAATCAATATTGTTATACAAACCAATTCCAAAACAAGCTCAATATTGAATAAAGAAGAGAACATTCAAAGAGGTAATAAACGTCTAAGAGACACAAATGGTAAAATCATAGATGAAGAAAAAAAAAATAGCAAATATTAAATGATTACTTTTCGTTTACAAAGGAGGACACGGACAACATGCTCCACATGTCGACCTGTTCTAATCCACTTAACAATTTAGTAACAGAGGCAGAGAGAAGTGTTAAAGGGACCAGGAGTTTTAAAATAAACAACTGGACCGATGAGATCCTCCTAATAGTATCAAAGAAATGTAGAAAGAAGTTATTTACAAACCGTTAACTAAGATCAGCAACAACTTTGACGTGGTTAAATCGAGACTGGAAAATAGCAACGGGCCACCACAACCACAAAGGGAGACAAAACCGAACCAGGTAATCAGACCAATGGGCTTGACTTATTACATAAACCATGGAAACTATAATAAGATCCAAAATGGAAAATTACCTATATGGCAACAATATCCTGAGAGACAGTCAGCATGGTTTTAGGAAAGGGAGATCTGTTCAACTAACCTACTTGACTTTTGAGGATGCAAATATTGAAAATGGATAATTGCAAAATCACAACATGGTTTTATTAGATTTCAGAAAGCTTTTGACAAAGTCCCGCGATAAAAGATTAATTTCAAACCGAACCGCAGGATTCAAGGAAATGCATGCACATGGATTAGAGTGGTTAACATGTAGAAAACTGAAAGTACTGATTAGAGGAGAAACCTCAAATGGAGCTTAAGTAACCAGTGTGGTAAAAATTAGGACTATTAGTCCTCAAGGTCTTAATTCACATTAATGACGACTTATATAAGCAAATCATTAAATTTGCAGACCTATTACCAATAAAATAGAGGAGTGGTAAACACTGTTGCAGCAGCAAAGGTCATTCAATGATCTAGACAAAGCATTCAGAGCTGGGCATTACGGCAAATGAAATTAATAGAGAAAGTGTGTATTGCATGGTGAACAAAAAAAAAGTATTATAAATATCATATGGGAGAGAGAGGAAATGAAGAAGGAAAAAGACCTTAGAGCTATGTTGACTGAAATGTCTTCATTCAGACAATGTGGGGAAGCTATAAAAAATGCCAACAAGATGGATATATTGTGAGGCGTTGAATGAATCACGGAAGTAATGTTAAACTTTAATGCATAGTACATCTGCCTGGTTTGCAAGGCACATGGACCAGGGGTCACAATGAGACAGAGGCATCGTACCAGAAAAAATAGGAGTACTAACACAGAGAATTGTGAGGTCTGAATTTCAGTAATGTTGTTGAAGTTGAAACCCGATACCAAGAAGCTGTTTGATGAGACTTGGGATCAATAAGTTACCAACAACCAAATGAGCAGATGGCTGAAGGGCTTCCTCTTTGTAAACTTTCTGCCCAATAACCCTACTGTGAAGACATGTGGCATCACATGGGGATGTCAACGGCAGGGACTGGAAGCCACAGGGTAGAGGGCAAATGGATGAGTAAATACAGGCAACGAGGAAAACCTGCTTCAGGTCTGTGGTAAAAGACCGGGACGATTCCACCTTTCAGCAGACAATGACCCCAAGCACACAGCCAGTGACACTGAGTGGTTTAAAACAAGAAAGTGAATGTCTCAGTGGCCCAGCACCAGACTTGAATCCAATTGAGAATTGTGGCAAGATTCTGAAGATTGTCCATCATCATCCCCATCCACTTCTGACAGAGTTTAACAATTTGCCACATAGAAGGTGAATATTGCACGATCCAGGATGTGCAATACTGGTAGAGACTTCATCTCAAAAGACCATACACAGCTGTAATCATGCCAAAGGTGGTTCTACCAAGTACTGACCAGGGGGTGTGAATACCACTCAACCAATACATTGTGTTTTTTATTTTATTTTCATTAACTGTTGTTTCACAATAAAATTCTCTGCCTCTTCAAAAGGACTAGGTTGTGTAATCAAAGGAAAAAAACCCATTTAAATGCAGGTATCAAGATTTAGTTGTAACAACAACTGTGAAACATCCATGGGGTGAATACTACTATAGCACTGTACATTTTACATTTTACCCATATTTTATATTACATTGTTCTTATTTTCTTATTCTCTTTTTACACAATATTTTTTAGGATTACTGCTTTTTGTAAGTTTCAGGAAGCTACTGAACCCTGGTGCGCCAACAAATAAAGTTTATTATTATTATTACATATACATATTATACATATTAGCACATGACACCGTTGGCTGAAAAGTGTCAATGATCTTGAAGGATAAACACCTTTCTAACTGCAGAAGTCTGGATTCACTGTACTGTGTGTGTAACAGATTATACCGGCTCAGGAACAAAT
>JAHFZB010001227.1:0-10000 GCA_036884735.1 Huso huso | reverse complement strand
TACTGAATCGCGGCTATGGTCATGTTACTCAATTGTGGCTATGGTCATTTTGCTCAACCGTGGCTATGGTCATGTTATTGAATCGTGGCTATGGTCATGTCGCTGAATCGTGGCTATGGTCATGTTACTAAATCGTGGATATGGTCATGTTACAGAATAGTGGATATGGTCATGTTGCTCAATCGTGGGTATTTTCATGTTACTCAGTCGTGGCTATGGTCATGTTGCTCAACTCTGGCTATGGTCATGTTGCTCAATCGTGGCTATGGTCATGTTGCTCAATCGTGGCTATGGTCATGTTACTCAAACGTGGCTATGGTCATCTTACTGAATCGTGGCTATGGTCATGTTATTGAATCGTGTCTAAGGTCATGTCGCTGAGTCGTGGCGATGGTCATGTTACAGAATAGTGGATATGGTCATGTTGCTCAATCGTGGGTATTTTCATGTTACTCAATCGTGGCTATGGTCATGTTGCTCAACTGTGGCTATGGTCATGTTGCTCAATCGTGGCTATGGTCATGTTCCTCAATTGTGGCTATGGTCATGTTGCTCAACCCTGGCTACCGTCATGTTGCTCAAACGTTGCTATGGTCGTTACTCAATCGTGGCTATGGTCATGTTGCTCAACCATGGCTATGGTCATGTTACTTAATCGTGGCTATGGTCATGTTACTGAATCGAGGCTATGGTCATGTTGCTCAATCGTGGCTATGGTCATGTTACTGAATCATGGCTATGGTCATGTCAGTGAATCGTGGCTATGGTCATGTTATTTAGTCATGGCTATGGTCATCTTACTCAACCGTGGCTATGGTCATGTCAGTGAATCGTGGCTATGGTCATTTTACGGAATCGTAGCTATGGCATGTTATTGAATCGTGGCTATGATCATGTTACTCAAACGTGGCTATGGTCATCTAACTGAATCATGGCTATGGTCATGTACCTCAATCTTGAATATGGTCATGTTACTGAATCGTGGCTATGGTCTTGTTATTGAATCGTGGCTATGGTCATGTTACTCAATCGTGGATATGGTCATGTTACTGAATCGTGGCTATGGTCTTGTTATTGAATCGTGGCTATGGTCATGTTACTCAACCGTGGCTATGGTCATATTACTAAATCGCTGCTATGGTCATGTTCCTCAATCGTAGCTATGGTCATGTTGCTCAATCGTGGCTTTGGTCATGTTACTCAATCGTGGCTATGGTCATCTTGCTCAACCGTGGCTATGGTCATGTTGCTCAATCGTTGCTATGGTCGTTACTCAGTCGTGGCTATGGTCATGTTTCTGAATTGCGGCTATAGTCATGTTACTGAAATCTGGCTATGGTCATGTTACTCAACCGTGGCT
This sequence comes from Huso huso, assembly GCA_036884735.1. Lineage (NCBI taxonomy): Eukaryota > Metazoa > Chordata > Actinopteri > Acipenseriformes > Acipenseridae > Huso > Huso huso. Next base: position 8,640 of record JAHFZB010001227.1, on the reverse strand, counting down.
ATGGTCATGTTACTCAATCGTGGCTATGGTCACGTTACTGAATCGTGACTATGGTCATGTTACTCAACCGTGGCTATGGTCATGTTACTGAATCGCGGCTATGGTCATGTCAGTGATTCGTGGCTATGCTCATGTCAGTGAATTGTGGCTATGATATGTTATTGAATCGTGGCTATGGTCATGTTACTCAACCGTGGCTATGGTCATCTTACTGAATCCTGGCTTATGGTCATGTTACTCAATCGTGGCTATGGTCATGTTGCTCAACCGTGTCTATGGTCATGTTACTGAACCATGGCTATGGTCATGTTACTCAATCGTTGCTGTTGTCATGTTACTCAACCGTGGCTATGGTCATGTCAGTGAATTGTGGCTATGATATGTTATTGAATCGTGGCTATGGTCATGTTACTCAACCGTGGCTATGGTCATCTTACTTAATCGTGGCAATGGTCATGTTACTGAATCGAGGCTATGGTCATGTTGCTCAATCGCGGCTATGGTCATGTTACTGAATCATGGCTATGGTCATGTCAGTGAATCGTGGCTAAGGTCGTTTTGCTCAACCGTGGCTATGGTCATGTTATTGAATCGTGTCTAAGGTCATGTCGCTGAGTCGTGGCTATGGTCATGTTACAGAATAGTGGATATGGTCATGTTGCTCAATCGTGGGTATTTTCATTTTACTCAATCGTGGCTATGGTCATGTTGCTCAACTGTGGCTATGGTCATGTTGCTCAATCGTGGCTATGGTCATGTTCCTCAATTGTGACTATGGTCATGTTGCTCAACCCTGGCTATGGTCATGTTGCTCAATCGTTTCTATGGTCGTTACTCAATCGTGGCTATGGTCATGTTGCTCAACCATGGCTATGGTCATGTTACTTAATGGTGGCTATGGTCATGTTACTTAATCGAGGCTATGGTCATGTTGTTCAATCGTGTCTATGGTCATGTTACTGAATCATGGCTATGGTCATGTCAGTGAATCGTGGCTATGGTCATGTTACTTAATCATGGCTATGTTCATCTTACTCATGGTCATGTTACTATGGGTCATGTCAGTGAATCGTGGCTATGGTCATTTTACGGAATCGTAGCTATGGCATGTTATTGAATCGTGGTTATGGTCATGTTACTCAAACGTGGCTATGGTCATCTTACTGAATCGTGGCTATGGTCATGTTATTGAATCGTGTCTAAGGTCATGTCGCTGAGTCGTGGCTATGGTCATGTTACTGAATAGTGGCTATGGTCCTGTTACTGAATCGTTGCTGTTGTCATGTTACTCAACCGTGGCTATGGTCATGATACTCAAAAGTGGCTATGGTCATGTTACTCAGTCGTGGCTATGGTCATGTTACTGAATCGCGGCTATGGTGATGTCAGTGAATCGTGGCTATGGTCATGTCGGTGAATCGTTGCTATGGCCATGTCTCTGAATTGAGGCTATGGTCATGTTACTGAATCGTGGCTATGATCATGTTACTCAAACGTGGCTATGGTCATCTTATTGAATCGTGGCTATGGTCATGTTACTCAATCGTGGCTAAGGTCGTTTTGCTCAACCGTGGCTATGGTCATGTTATTGAATCGTGTCTAAGGTCATGTCGCTGAGTCGTGGCTATGGTCATGTTACAGAATAGTGGATATGGTCATGTTGCTCAATTGTGGGTATTTTCATGTTACTCAATCGTGGCTATGGTCATGTTGCTCAACTGTGGCTATGGTCATGTTGCTCAATCGTGGCTATGGTCATGTTCCTCAATTGTGGCTATGGTCGTTACTCAATCGTGGCTATGGTCATGTTGCTCAACCATGGCTATGGTCATGTTGTTAACCATAATGGTGGCTATGGTCATGTTACTGAATCGAGGCTATGGTCATGTTGTTCAATCGTGGCTATGGTCATGTTACTGAATCATGGCTATGGTCATGTCAGTGAATCGTGGCTATGGTCATGTTATTTAGTCATGGCTATGGTCATCTTACTCAACCGTGGCTATGGTCATGTCAGTGAATCGTGGCTATGGTCATTTTACGGAATCGTAGCTATGGCATGTTATTGAATCGTGGTTATGGTCATGTTACTCAAACGTGGCTATGGTCATCTTACTGAATCGTGGCTATGGTCATGTTATTGAATCGTGTCTAAGGTCATGTTACTGAATCGTGGCTATGGTCATGTTACAGAATAGTGGATATGGTCATGTTGCTCAATCGTGGGTATTTTCATGTTACTCAATCGTGGCTATGGTCATGTTGCTCAACTGTGGCTATGGTCATGTTGCTCAATCGTGGCTATGGTCATGTTCCTCAATCGTGGCTATGGTCATGTTGCTCAACCGTGTCTATGGTGAAGTTACTGAATAGTGGCTATGGTCCTGTTACTGAATCATTGCTGTTGTCATGTTACTCAACCGTGGCTATGGTCATGCTACTCAAAAGTGGCTATGGTCATGTTACTCAGTCGTGGCTATGGTCATGTTACTGAATCGCGGGCTATGGTCATGTTAGTGAATCGTGGCTATGGTCATGTTACTGAATCGTTGCTATGGCCATGTTACTGAATCGAGGCTATGGTCATGTTACTGAATCGTGGCTATGGTCATGTTACTCAATCGGGCTATGGTCATTTTGCTCAATCGTGGCTATGGTCATGTTATTGAATCGTGTCTAAGGTCATGTTATTGAATCGTGCCTATGGTCATGTTACAGAATAGTGGATATGGTCATGTTGCTCAATCGTGGGTATTTTCATGTTACTCAATCGTGGCTATGGTCATGTTGCTCAACTGTGGCTATGGTCATGTTGCTCAATCGTGGCTATGGTCATGTTCCTCAATTGTGGCTATGGTCATGTTGCTCAACCCTGGCTATGGTCATGTTGCTCAATCGTTTCTATGGTCATGTTACTCAATCGTGGCTATGGTCATGTTGCTCAACCATGGCTATGGTCATGTTACTTAATCGTGGCTATGGTCATGTTACTGAATCGAGGCTATGGTCATGTTGTTCAATCGTGGCTATGGTCATGTTACTGAATCATGGCTATGGTCATGTCAGTGAATCGTGGCTATGGTCATGTTATTTAATCATGGCTATGGTCATCTTACTCAACCGTGGCTATGGTCATGTCAGTGAATCGTGGCTATGGTCATTTTACGGAATCGTAGCTATGGGATGTTATTGAATCGTGGTTATGGTCATGTTACTCAAACGTGGCTATGGTCATCTTACTGAATCGCGGCTATGGTCATGTTATCGTGTCTATGGTCATGTTACTGAATCGTGGCTATGGTCCTGTTACAGAATAGTGGATATGGTCATGTTGCTCAATCGTGGCTATGGTCATGTTGCTCAATCGTGGCTATGGTCATGTTCCTCAATTGTGGCTATGGTCATGTTGCTCAAACCTGGCTATGGTCATGTTGCTCAATCGTTGGCTATGGTCGTTACTCAATATGGCTATGGTCATGTTGCTCAACCATGGTTATGGTCATGTTACTTAATCGTGGCTATGGTCATGTTACTGAATCATGGCTATGGTCATGTCAGTGAATCGTGGCTATGGTCATGTTATTTAATCATGGCTATGGTCATGTTACTCAATCGTGGCTATGGTCATGTTACTGAATCGTGGCTATGGTCATTTTAAACCTGGAATCATGGCTATGGCATGTTACTGAATCGTGGCTATGGTCATGTTACTCAAACGTGGCTATGGTCATCTTACTGAATCGTGGCTATGGTCATGTTACTCAATCGTGAATATGGTCATGTTACTGAATCGTGGCTATGATATGTTATTGAATCGTGGCTATGGTCATGTTACTCAACCGTGGCTATGGTCATCTTACTGAATCGTGGCTTATGGTCATGTTACTCAATCGTGGCTATGGTCATGTTGCTCAACCGTGTCTATGGTCATGTTACTGAATAGTGGCTATGGTCCTGTTACTCAATCGTTGCTGTTGTCATGTTACTCAACCGTGGCTATGGTCATGCTACTCAAAAGTGGCTATGGTCATGTTACTCAGTCGTGGCTATGGTCATGTTACTGAATCGCGGCTATGGTGATGTCAGTGAATCGTGGCTATGGTCATGTCGGTGAATCGTTGCTATGGCCATGTCTCTGAATTGAGGCTATGGTCATGTTACTGAATCGTGGCTATGATCATGTTACTCAAACGTGGCTATGGTCATCTTACTGAATCGTGGCTATGGTCATGTTACTCAATCGTGGCTAAGGTCGTTTTGCTCAACCGTGGCTATGGTCATGTTATTGAATAGTGGCTATGGTCATGTTACCTGAGTCGTGGCTATGGTCATGTTACAGAATAGTGGATATGGTCATGTTGCTCAATCGTGGGTATTTTCATTTTACTCAATCGTGGCTATGGTCATGTTACTCAATCTGTGGCTATGGTCATGTTGTCAATCGTGGCTATGGTCATGTTCCTCAATTGGACTATGGTCATGTTGCTCAACCCGTGGCTATGGTCATGTTGCTCAATCGTTTCTATGGTCATGTTACTCAATCGTGGCTATGGTCATGTTGCTCAACCATGGCTATGGTCATGTTACTTAATGGTGGCTATGGTCATGTTACTGAATCGAGGCTATGGTCATGTTGTTCAATCGTGGCTATGGTCATGTTACTGAATCATGGCTATGGTCATGTCAGTGAATCGTGGTTATGGTCATGTTATTTAGTCATGGCTATGGTCATCTTACTCAACCGTGGCTATGGTCATGTCAGTGAATCGTGGCTATGGTCATTTTACGGAATCGTAGCTATGGCATGTTATTGAATCGTGGTTATGGTCATGTTACTCAAACGTGGCTATGGTCATCTTACTGAATCGTGGCTATGGTCATGTTATTGAATCGTGTCTAAGGTCATGTCGCTGAGTCGTGGCTATGGTCATGTTACAGAATAGTGGCTATGGTCATGTTGCTCAATCGTGGCTATGGTCATGTTCCTCAATCGTGGCTATGGTCATGTTGCTCAACCGTGTCTATTGTGAAGTTACTGAATCGTGGCTATGGTCCTGTTACTGAATCGTTGCTGTTGTCATGTTACTCAACCGTGGCTATGGTCATGCTACTCAAAAGTGGCTATGGTCATGTTACTCAGTCGTGGCTATGGTCATGTTACTGAATCGTGGCTATGGTCATGTCAGTGAATCGTGGCTATGGTCATGTTTACTGAATCGTTGCTATGGCCATGTCTATTGAATTGAGGCTATGGTCATGTTACTCAATCGTGGCTATGGTCATGTTACTCAATCGTGGCTATGGTCATCTTTTGAATCGTGGCTATGGTCATGTTATTCAATCGTGGCTATGGTCATTTTGCTCAACCGTGGCTATGGTCATGTTATTGAATCGTGGCTATGGTCATGTTACTGAATCGTGGCTATGGTCATGTTACAGAATAGTGGATATGGTCATGTTGCTCAATCGTGGGTATTTTCATGTTACTCAATCGTGGCTATGGTCATGTTGCTCAACTGTGGCTATGGTCATGTTGCTCAATCGTGGCTATGGTCATGTTCCTCAATTGTGGCTATGGTCATGTTGCTCAACTGTGGCTATGGTCATGTTGCTCAATCGTTTCTATGGTCATGTTACTCAATCGTGGCTATGGTCATGTTGCTCAATCATGGCTATGGTCATGTTGCTGAATCGATGGCTATGGTCATGTTACTGAATCGTGGCTATGGTCATGTTGTTCAATCGTGGTTGTTCAATATGGGTCATGTTACTCAATCATGGCTATGGTCATGTTAGTGAATCGTGGCTATGGTCATGTTATTTAATCATGGCTATGGTCATGTTACTGAATCGAGGCTATGGTCATGTTGCTCAATCGTGGCTATGGTCATTTTACTGAATCGTGGCTATGGGATGTTATTGAATCGTGGTTATGGTCATGTTACTCAAACGTGGCTATGGTCATCTTACTGAATCGTGGCTATGGTCATGTTATTGAATCGTGTCTAAGGTCATGTCGCTGAGTCGTGGCTATGGTCATGTTACAGAATAGTGGATATGGTCATGTTGCTCAACTGTGGCTATGGTCATGTTGCTCAATCGTGGCTATGGTCATGTTCCTCAATTGTGGCTATGGTCATGTTGCTCAAACCTGGCTATGGTCATGTTGCTCAATCGTTGCTATGGTCATGTTACTCAATCGTGGCTATGGTCATGTTGCTCAACCATGGTTATGGTCATGTTACTTAATCGTGGCTATGGTCATGTTGCTGAATCGTGGCTATGGTCATGTCAGTGAATCGTGGCTATGGTCATGTTATTTAATCGTGGCTATGGTCATCTTACTCAAACCTGGCTATGGTCATGTTAGTGAATCGTGGCTATGGTCATTTTACTGAATCGTGCTATGGTCATGTTATTGAATCGTGGCTATGGTCATGTTACTCAATCGTGGCTATGGTCATCTTACTGAATCGTGGCTATGGTCATGTTACCTCAATCGTGAATATGGTCATGTTACTGAATCGTGGCTATGGTCATGTTATTCAATCGTGGCTATGGTCATGTTAATCAATCGTGGCTATGGTCATGTTACTGAATCGTGGCTTATGGTCATGTTACTCAATCGTGGCTATGGTCATGTTGCTCAACCGTGTCTATGGTCATGTTACTGAATAGTGGCTATGGTCCTGTTACTCAATCGTTGCTATTGTCATGTTACTCAACCGTGGCTATGGTCATGCTACTCAAAAGTGGCTATGGTCATGTTACTCAATCGTGGCTATGGTCATGTTACTGAATCGCGGCTATGGTGATGTCAGTGAATCGTGGCTATGGTCATGTTACTCAATCGTTGCTATGGCCATGTCTCTGAATTGAGGCTATGGTCATGTTACTGAATCGTGGCTATGATCATGTTACTCAAACGTGGCTATGGTCATCTTACTGAATCGTGGCTATGGTCATGTTACTCAATCGTGGCTATGGTCATTTTGCTCAACCGTGGCTATGGTCATGTTATTGAATCGTGTGTCTAAGGTCATGTCATGCTGAGTCGTGGCTATGGTCATGTTACAGAATAGTGGATATGGTCAAGTTGCTCAATCGTGGGTATTTTCATTTTACTCAATCGTGGCTATGGTCATGTTGCTCAACTGTGGCTATGGTCATGTTGCTCAATCGTGGCTATGGTCATGTTCCTCAATTGTGGCTATGGTCATGTTGCTCAACCCTGGCTATGGTCATGTTGCTCAATCGTTTCTATGGTCGTTACTCAATCGTGGCTATGGTCATGTTGCTCAACCATGGCTATGGTCATGTTACTTAATGGTGGCTATGGTCATGTTACTGAATCGAGGCTATGGTCATGTTGTTCAATCGTGGCTATGGTCATGTTACTGAATCATGGCTATGGTCATGTCAGTGAATCGTGGCTATGGTCATGTTATTTAGTCATGGCTATGGTCATCTTACTCAACCGTGGCTATGGTCATGTCAGTGAATCGTGGCTATGGTCATTTTACTGAATCGTAGCTATGGTCATGTTATTGAATCGTGGTTATGGTCATGTTACTCAAACGTGGCTATGGTCATCTTACTGAATCGTGGCTATGGTCATGTTATTGAATCGTGTCTAAGGTCATGTCGCTGAGTCGTGGCTATGGTCATGTTACAGAATAGTGGCTATGGTCATGTTGCTCAATCGTGGCTATGGTCATGTTGCTCAATCGTGGCTATGGTCATGTTGCTCAACCGTGGGTTGCTATTGGTCATGTTACTGAATCGTGGCTATGGTCCTGTTACTGAATCGTTGCTGTGGTCATGTTACTCAACCGTGGCTATGGTCATGTTACTCAAAGTGGCTATGGTCATGTTACTCAATCGTGGCTATGGTCATGTTACTGAATCGCGGCTATGGTCATGTCAGTGAATCGTGGCTATGGTCATGTTGCTGAATCGTTGCTATGGCCATGTTACTGAATTGAGGCTATGGTCATGTTACTGAATCGTGGCTATGATCATGTTACTCAAACGTGGCTATGGTCATCTTACTGAATCGTGGCTATGGTCATGTTACTCAATCGTGGCTATGGTCGTTTTGCTCAACCGTGGCTAGGGTCATGTTATTGAATCGTGGTCTATGGTCATGTCGCTGAATCGTGGCTATGGTCATGTTACTCAATAGTGGATATGGTCATGTTGCTCAATCGTTGAGTATTTTCATGTTACTCTAATCATGGCTATGGTCATGTTGCTCAACCGTGGCTATGTTCATGTTGCTCAATCGTGGCTATGGTCATGTTCCTCAATTGTGGCTATGGTCATGTTGCTCAACCCTGGCTATGGTCATGTTGCTCAATCGTTGCTATGGTCGTTACTCAATCGTGGCTATGGTCATGTTACTTAATTGTGGCTATGGTCATGTTGTTCAATCGTGGCTATGGTCATGTTACTGAATCATGGCTATGGTCATGTCAGTGAATCGTGGCTATGGTCATGTTATTTAATCATGGCTATGGTCATCTTACTCAACCGTGGCTATGGTCATGTCAGTGAATCGTGGCTATGGTCATTTTACGGAATCGTAGCTATGGCATGTTATTGAATCGTGGCTATGGTCATGTTACTCAAACGTGGCTA
>JAHFZB010001226.1:0-10000 GCA_036884735.1 Huso huso | reverse complement strand
CCAGTGGGGGAGGGCTGCCTCGAGACGCTGTTCGAATAGATCCTAACCTAACAGCGCACTGGAAGATGCCATCTACTAGTCAGGTCTGTACCCTCCACCGCACCGCTCCCACTGTGCCTATTTGTCTTACCTGTCCTGCTAGGACTGTCTCTCACATCCCTGTTCTGTCCTCTTGTCCTCGTCCTCTGCCCTCTCTCCGCTGCTGCTCCTCCAACCCCTCTAACCTCATCCCTCTGCCTCTCCCCTCCTCCCGCACACTCTCTGGTGCACTCTGGAACTGTCACTCTTCTGCTAACAAAGCTGATTTCATCTCTGCCTTTGCCTCCCACCTCTCTCTCGATTTCTTTGCTCTCACTGAAACCTGGCTGTCCCCTGATAACACTGTAACTCCCTGCCCCTGTCCTCTCTCTCGTCCTGTCCCATACCCGCATCTCACTGGACAGGGAGGTGGGACTGGTCTTCTCCTCTCCTCCTTACTCTTTTTTTCGGGTCCGACCTCTCCTCACTTGCCTTCAAACAAGCCTCTATCCTCCCCTCCTCAAAAACACCCTCGACCCCACTTCCCTCCAGAGCTACCATCCGGTCTCCTCCTACCCTTCCTCTCCAAAACCCTCGAAGCGGGCTGTACACCAGCTCTCTGCTTTCCTGTCCAGCCACTCTCTGCTCAACCCCCTCAATCTGGCTTCCGCTCTGCTCACTCCACTGAAATCAGCCCTCCTGTCTGTCACCAACTCACTAAACTCTGCCCTAGCTGCCTCTCTGTCTTCTGTCCTAATTCTCCTCGACCTCTCTACTGCCTTTGACACTGTCGATCACTCAATTTTACTATCGTCTCTCGCTGACCTGGGAATCTCTGGCACTGTTCTGGCCTGGTTCTCCTCCTAGCTCTCCAACTGCACTTACCAAGTAACCTGACGTGGAGCAACTTCCACACCTCGCCCTCTCACAACAGGAGTCCCCCAAGGGTCAGTCTTGGGTCCTCTCCTTTCTCTCTCACCCGCTCCTGGGCCCCTCATCACATCCTATGGTTTCTCACACCATTTCTATGCTGATGATGATCAGATTCTCTCTAAATCTGACCTCCTTTTCTTTCAATCCTCCTCCTCTTCTGATCTCTCTATCTCCATTCCTCTGGAATCTACCACACTCTCCCTCCTCCTCAGCTAAAAACTCAGTGTCACCCTGGACCCCTGCCTCTCTTATTCCCAGCACACTCCAATCAGGCACTCCTTGCCGATTCTTCCTGAGCAACATCCGAAGAATCCGACCCTTCCTCACCAACTCATACCACCCATCTCCTGGTCCAGGCCTGGTACTCTCCCAGCTAGACTACTGCAACTCCCTCCTGGCTGGCCTCCCCTCGTCCGCCACCTGTCCGCTCCAGCTCATCAGAACTCTGCTGCTCGCCTGGTGTTCTCTCTGCCTCGCTTCTCCCTCATAAACCACTGGCCGCTCACTCCACTGGCTCCCAATCACCGCAAGATCTCAGTTCAACTAGCCTACAGATGCCTTGACCAGACTGCACCCAGCTACCTCCAGACCCTCATCTCTCCCTACACCTCCACTCGACCTCTCATCTCCTCCTGCACTAGAGGACTGGCTCTACCTCATCTCACGCTCCCCTGCCTCTAGAACCCGCTCCTTCTCCACCCTCGCCCCTGCAGTGGTGGAATGACCTTCCTACAGATGTCAGGACTGCCCAGTCCCTGACCACCTTCCGGCGCCTCCCTTAAGACTCACCTCTTCAGACAGCACCTGTAGAACTCCTCTGTTTTCCTCTGGACTTATCACTCTTCCTTAAATCGCTTTACTTGCTCTTATCTGCCCCCTATTTTACTGCATCTAATCCTGTACTTTAGGTACTCTAATCTGTCAAGTGTTATTTAATCTATAGTATTTTGTATTTAATTATATCCTGATGTAACTATCACTGACACTGTTATCTGCTCCGTTATTGAATTGTATTTTGTCATACTTGTACTTGCTAGAACCAAAGTCATTGTATTTATCTTGCTCTTAATTGTATTAATACTTGTACTGTGATTCTTGAAATGTATTTTGGTTTACGACTATAAATTCGCCCTGGATGCAACAGCAAAAGGTCATTCAAAATGATCTAGACAGCATTCAGAACTGGACAGACACATGGCAAATGACATTTAATAGAGAAAAGTGTAAGGTACTGCACACAGGCAATACATTTCTCCCCCCCTTCCTTTCTATATTGGTTAATTGTGGGCTCTAGTTTTTTTTTTTTTTTTTTTTTTTTACTGAGTCCCTTGTCCCTGTGCAACCACAATGTAGAAACATATAGAGAATGTATGGGAATGGACAATAAACATCACTGCTGTTTCTCTTAAAGTGTGTTTATTTATTTATAATACTGGACCCTGTCTTAATACTGTATTACATTCTGAATATGAAAAGAGCTGAATTATTAATTGTAGATAATACTTAGAATACCAGTTACATATTTAGCATTAAAAAGAGCAGTGCAGTATACTGTAATGATGCTCCAGTCAGTCTGCCCGGACTGCACCTCAACCATCTTAAAAACACGAAGCCCCTAATAAGCTAATTTGTAAAAAAAAAGTTAGTAAAGAATCGCGCTGATATAACGAAGCTAAATTTGAACTCCTAGCTGGAGCAACGAGAGAGGGCGAGAGGGCGGGGCAGAGAAGGAGGGGGAGACGCTGCTAGGCAACCGGCTCGTGAACATTCCACTCAGCTGAGCAGAGACCGTTAGGATTTAAAAATGCGAACGTTCCGAGCGGCGTTAGGCGCTTCGTTAAATTAACACACCGTTGCTGGCATTTTAATTTTGAAGAAAAACATTTTAAATACTCAGATACCACTGTATTAAAAAAAAAAAAACTTTACTTCAGTTCCAGACCGTTTTCCAACAAATAAAAGGAGTTACGTATTTATAATAATATGATATTAAGATATGATATTCAGACTAAACAAATGTGCTACAGTTTGGTGTATAATTTATTCATTTATTAAATGTTGTGGTAATTCTTTTTTTAATATTGTATTGTTTTCACAAAATAACATCCATACATTATCAGTTCATCTGCTGAGTAATCAAATCACAAATATTACTCGTCAGTAATTCATACATAGACACGCTGTTGTAACTTCAATTAGTTAAAATGAAAGGCTGGATTAATGTTTAACCAAATAAATAAGTAAATACATTAATAACGACATGAAACAAAAATACGTTTTGGTAGCTCATACGTAGGCCTATTTAAATTACAAAATGCGACCTGTTTTAGAAATTGATTTATATATTACCTGCCATTTAAATCTAAATTATATTTAAAATTGTTTGAGGGGCAGACTAGCATAGATGATTTCTAAAATCCATTAATATGTTAAACTATACACCACATTAGCACTCCGAGAAACATAGAAATTGATCATTGTAAATGATTAGCTGTGAGATTATTTAGATAAATAATCAGAATTATGGCTGCATGGATTTTTGATTAAAATATACCCACATGTATTTTTGTTTCCTGTCGTAATTTATTTATTAATTTCATTTGAATCCCTTGCTGGTGCCACGGCTTGTCTCTGTATCAATTCACTGATATTTGAGGTTTTGTTTAGTACACACTAGCAGGTGATCTGATAATCTTATTGATGTTATTTTGTGAAAACAATAACACGTTAATACTGTGCTACAAAAATGACTCGACGTGTTGTAACGTGTGCGGGTGATATCATGGGTTGTCATGGCAGCGCCGATCATCACGGGAGGGTTATCAGTGGTTGTCGGAGAAACGCTGGAGTTCCGCTGGCTTCCCAGGTATCCAACCCGAATATCTAAATCAATACAGTGACAACAAAGGAATGTGACATATAAACCTAATGACTACATTAATGAAGCAGTAATACGACGGGGTGTGTGTTATCATGGGTAATATCACCACGCCTTGGGTGCGTTGGGAGGCACTAGACGAAGTCGAGTTCTTCAACCGCCCAGGAAGTGGTGATATATCTCATGATAACACACAGACCCTGGTGTATTATTGCTATTATTAAATGGGTCTAGGGTGTGTTGTTGTTGGTAAATAAAGAACACTTTAAACTTTATTTTAATAACTTTTATTTTGTCACCTTCCACTGAGAGAAGTAGTTCCACAGTAACTAAAATGGTTAGATTAACAATTAAATATTTGATTTTAAACCGTTTTGTATAATATTTTCTTTTTCGGGCTTCGCTAATAGTTTCTTGTTTTTCTTTGTAGATATTGAACTGGATCATTGTTTCAATGTGTATGTCTGGGTTTTGTCCAGTAGATGGAGCTGCTGCTGCTGTTGTGATGTTTTGTTTAGCAGAATGCAGTTCACGTACCGTGTTACAAACGGGACGGCGCTGCACAGAGCGGTACAAACTGTGCAATTAAAATCTCCGGTAGTACTACAGACGAGCCGCCGATAGTCATCTCTGATTAACCCAACATGAATATAAATACAAACCCAGTCTGTTTCAAAGAGCACTCAGAGTGACGGCGCCGGAGAGTCTGCGAGCAGGTTTAATAATATGAATGTGCCTGCTCGAGTCTTGCATCAAACTCAGCGTCCTCTATATAATATAAACACATTACACAAGGGGTTGCCAGCGGGTGTAGTGAATTCAGTTCCAATAACTCAGCTCTCTCTCTATATTATTTTTATATATATATATATATATATATATATATGTCCTCCTGTTTTACCAAACAGCTCAAAAGAATGGAACTTCTGGTTCGCGGATCTAAAGATTCCCTGCATCGGGTGTACCGGTTTGTTATGGAACGTGTTTTGTAAAATGAGTTTATCCAGTAACAGACTAAATAAACCACAGTGAAAACAAACAAAGAGAACATGTTGCCAAGTAGTTGTTTGTTTAACCAGTAACAAAAAAAAAAAAAAAAAAAAAAAAACAACACACACCTCATTTGTACACAGTGTTAAAACTGAAAAGCTAAACTAATCCCTTACTTGGAGCTCTCACCAGGGACCACTTCCAGTAAAAGTGGTAGTAACCGCAGTGAACAAAATGAATACAAACTTGTATTCATAACAAAAAACAACAAGCAATCAGCCCATACAAATCTACACACTTTGTGATGCTAGAACAAGGTTTTATATATATATATATAAAAAGGAGTGTTGATAATTTCACCCTAAACTTGCATACTGAAAGCAGCATGTCAAAGCAAAAAGGAACAAAAAAAAAAAAAAAAAAAAGGGTTACAGTTCAATGGAGAAGGAAAGTCTTGCCCCCAGGTTCACACAGTGAATAGTCCTTGAGTAACACTCCATATTGAATGGCCTGATCAGGAAACAAGCAAAGCATTCAATGCAGTAAGAGGAGAGAATCCCATTAACATGGCCATTCTGACACACACAAATATATAATCTATGTAGAATTAGTCAAGCACCCACCAAAAAAAAAATAAACATAAACAAACCAAAACAGTCTCTACAAGCAAGATTTTTATTTATCAATACACACTTTTGGGCATTTTCCAAAAAGATACAACTCCAGCTACAAAGACAACCACTGAACACACACCCATTGCAGCTCCCAGAAGGGACCACACATTGAATTGGCCTGCAAGAGAAGAAAGAAATAGTTAGTAGAATATAAAGAGATAGTTATATATTTTACTTTAACTGCAATTGTGTTCACATCAAGCATATTACCGCTTCTAGGCATAAAGTGAAGGGATCCATCTCTCTTCAGCTCAATTGGGCCAGAAGACACAAATGCCTTTACTGCACCACCATCCATCCCTTCAGCACTGCGACCTACAGGAGGAATTAAGAGGAGTCCATCAAAACAAATGGACAAAAATGCATGCAAAATGTCCCCCCTCCCCCCAACAGAGATAGCTCTTACCAAGCCTCTGTTTTCCTGGAATACACCGTCTGCTACAGAGGCTGTCTGATGGCCGGTTTGAATCACATATCACAACACTGCAGTGGAAGTAAATCTGAAAGATAGTACACCTTGTCAAGAAAAACTAGCATCAATAGATCAGGCAGGACCATCATCCAATGAGGATTACTGAATTGAAAAACAAATATATTGCATCATAGTAAGTGTTTCTTTTAAATGTGCAATTATATGTTTTCATTCCAACTCACTAAAGATTTGAGCACAGTGACCATTTGCTGCTTGCAAAGCAATCCAAACCACACATTGTGGTACAAGATCCCCATCCCAACACTCCACTTTACCTGTCCTTTCAGTGCATCCCGGCCGCGTGAAGGAAAACATCTTCACTTCAAACCTCTTCAAATGGGAAGGAACAGCACTCTTGCATTGCTGGAGACTGGGTGAAAGATGGTCAAGTACTCATCTGCAGAGTTCTCACAGCTAGGAAGAGAAAAGTAGGTCAGGAGCACATCAGCCACAACTCCAATTCCTAGGTTTTGTAGCAGCAATATCATATTCCAGCAGCTTACCTGTCCACAACATCCCACTTGAGCTATTCCTGTCAGCAGAATAAGTTGCCCAGCAGTTCTCCAAAAACAATTCAGCCTGTGGATCCCTGCTGTACAGGAGCTCTACCTCAAAATACAAGGGTCTTACGCAAGTACTTCACAACAGGGTAATCCCGAGCTCCATAGTTGTTGTGGGTTGAATCTGCAGACATGCAAGGGGAGACTTATAGACAGAAACATGCACTACTAGAGCATCTATATTATTTCAATTGCCAAGTCCTACCCAATGCAAGCCGCATGATGACTGCAAGGTCCCCAAGCCAGGCTGGACTACAGGTGCAGGATTATTCTGGTACAAGAACTGCACTACCTTGGTGTCATTGACCAGATAGTGACAGGCAACTCTCAACCTGGAAAGAGGAGATGGGGTTAGAGTTTCAGCCTCAACCACAAGGATACCTCAATTTGATTGCAATCCTTACCGGTAAGATGTGAACAGCACTTCATTCTCATAAGTCAGGAGGTTGTTGTCAAACTGGAAGAGAAATCAAAAGGCTCAGGTTGCAATGAACTTTTAGATTTAGTATGGAGCTGCATACCAAGTTGCAGACTAGCTAATATGGTACTCTGGATCATCCCCAGCTGTGTACTAATGTAGTACCAATTTCACAATTAAAAAAAATTGGTAATGAATATTGCAATTTCATAATTGAACACTTTTTTGGGACCTCATGATTGTTACAGTTAATATGATACCACAAGTCTGTCTACAGAAACTGCTAGACTAATAGGGTATTGTTTTAGTAACCTCTAGGAAGGCAACAGCAGTTATTTTGGATTTGTTGCAAATACATGTTTGAATACATAGCTGGTGACTCGAGCTGCAATTGTTATCAACTCATGTATTAGTTTAGTCCCGGCCTCACCACGCGATCATCCCCAGTAAGTACGCTCCTTCCAGTTCACTGCAATTGACCCAAAAGGTCTCTAGGCAGCACATGCAATGCCATAACCAATAGTCATGTGTCACAACACCTTTCTCAACTGGACAAGCAGTTCAATACAAAGGTGGCATCCTTCAGATGTCCACAATTCATCCAAGTAATTCAGCTGAGAGAAACACCAGTCACCATGGCTCCCCAGATTGATCCAGGGGTGTTGTGGCCAACTTGTCAATATGTTGAACCTCCTCAAAATATGGTTTTAAATGTGGTCAATACTAACCCTTCTAGTTGTGCCACAGGAGTTGACATTGACGTAGAAAACCGCATTGGTAGCATCAGACTGAAGAGGCCGGCAACTTGGATCCCTTAGAGTTAGTTGATTTGGAGACAAGCTGGGGACAGATTCCACTTTCACAGCAAGAGCTGCCATAGTGCCATTGGTGAAGCAATCTGAAACACAGCATTTGGATCCAGGTTAAGGAAACAGATTATAGCTTCAATACCACTTCATGCAGCCTTGGGCCAATCTCAAAAGCAGCTATTCTAAAGAATGCTTTGTTTTGGAGAGTTACCAATCATCTTTGTGGGGAAACTGCAGGACAGGAGAAGTCAGCCACCACAACCATGGTCCCAATATCCTTCAAGGTCAAGTCAAGTCTGCTTCTGATGCCTGAAGAACTGATCACCTACAGAGACAATACATCAGGTCAGTAATGTGTTGAACCCAAAACAGCTAAACACATTTAAAGTTCCATCACTTACTTCATATGTGGCATCAACTGAATTGTATGGCACAGTCATCCAGAAATTGGTAGAGTTGGCATTATACTTGTACAGGGCAAGCAGACTTCCACCAAGTTCTCTTGAGCCCACAAAAGGAATCCAGTTGCGACCCATGTTGCCATATGTTACCATGGTATAGAATGCAGCACCATCACAGTAGCCAGTTACTGTAGGTGGAACTGCAAGAGGAAGAGCAGTTGTCAGGGCAATGGACTGGATTGGTTAGAAAAAGGTAGTTGTAGACCAAATAGTCAGGCACTTACTGATGTCTTTGAGAATGGCTTCGACTACAGCAGGATGAGTAAAGGGTGTATTCTCTGGCACTATATTCAGCAAGTAGGTCAGGGGCAGAATGTGGTTCTGGTGTCTGGAGGAGTTACCTGAAAAGAAGAGCAAGGTTTGTAGGATTAAACCCAAAGTCAGACAGCAAACAACACGTCCACAGGAAGCAAGTGTTTTCAAAAGGGCAATTGGATGGTTGAACAGGTGGGATGTTACCTTTTGCTTCACATTGGGGTCCTCAAATGGCACCTGGAGGTGTAGGTCTTGGATCCATTGGGAAAGACATGCTCCTGGACATTATAACCTTTTAGGTTGGCTTCTGGCACAGTTAACGTCTCTGGACCAACTATAATTTTGACCAGCTCCACATCAGGCAGGAATGTCCCCAGGGTCACATTGAACACTCTGGCTTTAGGAACAGTGTCTGAAATTAAAGCATGCAGTTAAAATGATGGATATGAAGTGGAGCACTGCAACAAATACCTTTGATTTACTGCATGTGGACAAGTTCTACATACTGTTTGTGACAACTGGTGGCGAGGCATTAAAGGAATGGTTATTGGATGAAGTACTGTGTTACTTGGTCTTCTCAGGCCCATCTTGCCAGGTATGCTCCAGCATTGGTTCAATAGAGTAAGAGATCACATAGGTGTTGTCCAATACATGGCTCTGAAAGCACAGAAGCATCTTAGGAAGCAAGCTTTAAAATGAGAAGGATTTAGATGTTTAACTTCTACATACCTTGTAATATCCACCATCAGCTCCCACAGGAATTTTACAGTGATTAGCTGGGGACCGACATCAGTTTATAATCTCTACTATGAATCGTTGCAGGGTCAAGCTTGCGCCATCAACTCCCATTTGAACATCAAGGGTAGTAATTTGTGGTGTCGGAACAAGGGGAGGTAGAACACGGGGAACATTCCATGTAATCATCTGTTCTGTGAAAGCTGTTCCATCTGACAGAATGGAACACCAGACTTGTTATAGAAAATTCACACTTCAACCTAAAACCTAGAACAGTTCTTGAGCACCATTGCAGTCCATAAGCTTACTCACCAGTAGGACATGTAACTGCAGTGTCCACCATCATGACCATCCATCTTTGCTTATAAAAGGTGGTTGATCTTCGCACAGCCATTGGTACAGTTTGGATCTGTTGGAGGGGAGGGGGAACTTTTACTAAAACAAAAGCAAGACTGTAGTCTATTGTCAGTCTGGATATACTCTACTAGAGAACAATGAAGCCTAGACTACTTACCACCTGAGGCTGGCTTTCTGTGGAGTTGTATGCAGCTCTAACCAGAATTCGAGTTGGTGTAGTGTTTATGCCATAGCCATTTGTCATGGCCTGAGCAACAGTCATGGTTGTCTTTCTATTTGCTGGGAGATGGAACACAATTTTCCAGATGCTGTTGTCAGCAGCAGTTGCCTAGCAGAAAAAAAAATCTCATTAGATTGGGGATGCTTTGTGTTCAAACTCCCTAGTCTAAAGGATTTGTCATAACAGATGTCATGTTTAATAAACAGGAACTAAAACTGAA
>JAHFZB010001225.1:0-10000 GCA_036884735.1 Huso huso | reverse complement strand
TTGGTTGATCCCCGGAGCCAGCATCGCAGCCGTTGTGTGTGCTGATGCGCCAGGGAGGCAAAATAAGCTGATCCCTGGAGCCAGCATTACACTTCAGCCATCAACACCAGGCAGAAGGATATCTACATCATCATATGGAAGGAAACGTAAATGGATGGAGACGCAGATGGATCACATTAGTTTACTGTTAAGCTACGTCTTAGTTGGTGCTTATCTTGGCGAGAGCCGAGTTCAAATCAGCATGAAGTTTTAACATCTACTCTCATGTAATGGAAATCATTTTTTAAATTACACACTGCTTTGTGTCTGTATGCTTTAAAAAGCTGAGAAATTGAAATCTAACATGGAATACTGTACAATGATGGCTTCCAGGAGACTTGCGATCTCATTGTGTAGTTTAATTGATACTTCATGATAAATAAAGCATCTAAAGTATGTTTTCTTTTAATTGTCTCAATCCTAAAATTCTAGGTGATGCTAAACTTTTGTTCGAGCTGTACATATAAATCAGCACTGCCATTAAAATAGAATGTTTAAAGCTTTATATATTGAGTGTCGATTGCATTCTATAAGACAGTGTGAAGTGAAGATGATGCTATTAAAAGATAACACCTTTACACATTTCACTATTCAGAAGCCACTAATAAACTTTGCATTGATTTCACACTGAACTGTTGTGAAGTGCTTTTTCTTTATTGCTTTGCTGCTCGGCTCCACTATTTGTGCTGCCTGTCTAGGAGAAGAGGTCTATTAATCCAAACAGCATGCAGATTGATTTAGATTGGATCAGGAGCAACGGGCAGCAGTGTGGAGTAGTGGTTAGGGCTCTGGACTCTTGACCGGAGGGTCATGGGTTCAAATCCCGGTGGGGACACTGCTGCTGTACCCTTGAGCAAGGTACTTTACCTAGATTGCTCCAGTAAAAACCCAACTGTATAAATGGGTAATTGTATGTAAAAATAATGTGATATCTTGTAACAATTGTAAGTCGCCCTGGATAAGGGCGTCTGCTAAGAAATAAATAATAATAATAATAATAATAATGGATCCTCAAACAGGTTTGGACTGTACAGGTATGGCATTCATGCAGAAATGGCAAAAATGAACAAACAAAATGCAGTATTATTTTAAAACATTAAGGTCACAGAAATAACACTACAGTGTGCTTCATGTGGACAGCCTTTGGAAACACATTTAGAAGCACACTGCTGCAGTTTGATTACTAGAACATGTAATTTTAATGGAATGAGGGTGAAATGATGCAAACAGTAACATGTAACAATAATAATCCTGGTTTGTTAACTTTAGATTGTAGTTGTATTGGAACCCAAGGGCTGAAGCTGAAATGTATAGAAGAGGTTCAGACTGATACAACTGAACAAGGAAATGTCACTTACACTAACAAGGACCATATTGGAAATGGAAACAATAATTACACACAGAAAGCTACTAGCGGTGTTATTAATGTGCAAGAATAAACTGGATTGCTGGACTGCATTGGATTAAAAATAATAGGATCATTTCTAACATTTACACTTTTATTAACTGTGTTCCAAATATAAAATGCATCAAAGACTAGCAACTCTGCACACACTTCCTGTGCTGTAAACCTGGACTTCATGGAGACGGGCAGAACGGAGCTCTCGCTATTCCTTAGCCGATGCTGCCATCGTGTGGCCATTTTATAGAACTGTTTGTTTCATTCTCTCTGACCCACTCTCTCTCTATCTGAACGCAGTTCAGTTGTCCTTTGAAATTACTCTGATTAACCTTAACCCCTGTACATAAAATAGACATTTCAGATACATTCTTAAAATACAGCAAAAACAATATTTACAGGATAACCAGGAGAGTACTGTGTGTATAAATAATAACGTTTTCTGTAATTGCTCTTATTTGAAATCATTCTCATGCATTTATCATGCTTACTGCCTGTTCTTACTGGACTCATATCAGCAAATAGTTACTATCAGGTTTAGCTGCTCTTAGTCGAATTCGCTCTTATAATTTACTGTGTGCTTTATTATTTTGCTCTTACTTGAATTGATCTTATTGTACTTTCATAACTGCTCTTATCTGTATTATAATATTCTGTAATGTGATGTTTTATAATGTGATAATTTGTACTGTGATCATTTGTAACAATTGTAAGCAGCCCTGGATGTCTGCTAAGAAACAAATACTAATAACAGTAGTAATGTCATTGTGAATTTCACTACCTGTACTACCTCTTGTAAACAGCAGAGGGCACCAGCAACCGCTTGTCACGGAGCTGTGTTCAGATCAAATAAAATGTTAGTTTAATGCAGTGGTGGCCGGTACGTGGATCGCAAAGATTTCCGGTGGATGTCGGGACGAATCATAGCATATACTCATACAACAGTGTTTGTTTCGGATGATGGGCAGAGTCTTCTCTGTCGTCCAGTAGCACCGATGAAATCTCAACAGTTTCTGCGTATGAGACGAACAAAATGCTTGTGGAAAATACATTTTAATTTAGGCGCACGTAGGTGACTAGAAATTACTAAAGGTAGACTATAAAAAATAAACGTGATTTATTTTTTCAGCTGGAAAGAAAAACAAAAAAACCTCACATTCGGATCTAAACTCATAGCTCAATCGTAATGCACTCTGGGAATGTAGTTTATTGGTGTCCACTGCCCACTGTTAATCGCACATTAAAAACTACAAATCCCATACCCGCCAGTTTCACTGATTTATCAGTGCGATGGCTACTCGTTTCCAGACAGTTTGTCAAACCAAGATGAGGAAAATAACAAATTCAGATATGTCGGCGTCTTTACAGGAAATGAGCAATGCAGGTGTGTCAGAAGGTGAAAGCGAACAGGGAACTTCGAGTTAGTTGCAGCGTGTTCACAGTCGTGTAAAATACAAGTTCAACCAACAGTGGCTAAAAGATTCCCCCTGGCTTCAGTTTGACAATGTTAAAAACCTCCATGTTGTTCCCGTTTTATCAGGATGCAGGGGAACTGATGGCAGGACAGACTGCATTTTAACAGAGAGCCAGGAGTTCAAACATGAAAATATCTTAAACACAGCGCTTCAAAACGACACGCAGTGTGAGGAGAGGCAGCTCAGCGCCTTCTGAGGAGCATGCGAGCAGGCAGCTAAAATAAATAAATAAATAAATAAAACGTTATCCATTTTAATTTTGCTAATGCAAAATAATTAAACTGCACACGTGTTATGTAAGAAAAAGGAACAAAAGATCTGTAGACATTCAACAACACATTTAAGCAAAACATGTTTATTATTATTATTATTATTATTATTATTATTATTATTGTGTGTGTCCCTAAATGTCAGTGCGCGTCAAGCATTTATATTAAATCTCGCTTATAATTGCTGGTCATAGCTTTTAGTTGGTCAAAGCAAGTAGTTTTTAATACAGTGCTATCTGAGTATTTAAAATATGGTTACTTCAAAATCAAAATGTATTCCAGCAGCAGTATGTTAATTAAACAAAACGAACGTTAATTAACTAACGCCGCTCGGAACTTTGGCATTTTTAAATCCTAACGGTCTCTGCTCAGCGGAGTGGAATGTTCAGGAGCCGGTTGCCTAGCAGCGTCTCCGCCTCCTTCTCTGCCCCGCCCCCTCTCTCCCTCTCTCGTTGCTCCAGCTAGGAGTTCACATTCAGCTTCCTTAGATTATATAGCGCCATTCTTTACTAACTTTTTACAAATGAGCTTATTGGAGGCTTCGTGTTTTTAAGATGGTTCAGGTGCAGTCCGGGCAGACTGACTGCAGCATCATTACAGTATACCCGCACTGCTCGGCTTTGTGTGGAGGCTGATACACAAAATAATGAACGACTGGTAAAAAAATCACAGATTGCTTTTTTAATGCTAAATGTGTATCTGGTATTCCAAGTATTATCTACAATTAATAACTCAGCTATATTCATATTCAGAATGTGATACAGTATTCAGACAGGGGTCAGTATTAGAAATAAATAAACATGCTTTAAGAGAAACAGCAGTGATGTTTATTGCCCATTCCCATCCATTTTCTATATTTTCTACATTGTGGTTGCAATCCACAGGGACAAGGGACTCAGCGATGTTAAATAAAAAAACTAGAGCCCACAATTAACCAATATAGAAAGGAAGGGGGGAGAAATGTATTGCCTGCGTGCAGCACCTTCCACTTTCCTTATTATTATTATTATTATTTATTTCTTAGCAGACACCCTTATCCAGGGCGACTTACAATCGTAACAAATACATTTCAAGTGTTACAGTACAAGTTATACAATAAGAGCAAGATAAATACAATGACTTTGGTTGAAGCAAGTACAAGTGTGACAAAATACAATTCAATAATACAGCAGATAACAGTGACAGTGATAGTTACATCAGGATATGATTAAATACAAAATACTACAGATTAAGCACTTGGCAGATTACAGTATTCTGAAGTACAGGATTAAATGCAGTAAAATAGGGGCAGATAAGATCAAAATAAAGCACATTTAAATAAAGGGTGATAGTGTCCCAGGATACAACAGAGGAGTTCTACAGGTGCTCTTTGAAGAGGTGAGTCTTAAGGAGGCGCCGGAATGTGGTCAGGGTCTGGGCAGTCCCACACATCTGTAGGAAGGTCATTCCACCACTGCGGAGCAAGGGGGTGGAGAAGGAGCGGCTCTGGAGGCAGGGGGCGTGGCGGAGGTAGAGATAGTCTTCTAGTGCAGGCGGAGCGGAGAGGTCGAGTGGGGTGTAGGGAGAGATGAGGGTCTGGAGGTAGCTGGGTGCAGTCTGGTCAAGGGCATCTGTAGGCTAGTACAAGAGTCTTGAACTGGATGTGAGCGGTGATCGGGAGCCAGTGGAGCGAGCGGAGTAGTGGAGGAGCGTGGGCGCGAGGTAGAGAGAACACCAGGCGGGCAGCGGAGTTCTGGATGAGCTGGAGCGGATGGGTGGCGGGGCGAGGGGAGGCCAGCCAGGAGGGAGTTGCAGTAGTCTAGGCGGGAGAGTACCAGGGCCTGGACCAGGAGCTGTGTGGCGTAGTTGGTGTAGTTTCTGACTTTTGTCTGTCAGAAACACTTACACTGTTGAGTAACAAACATCTTTGTATTTCTCCTGGAGCAGTGATATTCCTCCACGGGAAGAGCAGTCACCTGGCTGCATGAAAGCATCACAAAGCAATTTCAACTGACACGTACCTTTCTTCTCTTTAAGTTTTCCAAAGGTAACTTTTAGCCAGGAAGCTGGTACAGCAAGAATAGATCCTTCTACAAGATACTGGTAATGGGAAGGCATACGTTCACCCAAAGGATTAATTTAGAAAAGACACAAGAAAAAAAACAAATATAAAACAGTTTTACAAACATTACACCATATTATCAATATTTTAATCCTGGATTTTAAATGTATGCCATTTATGAAAATAAACTCGCATAGTTACACTTGTCAATGACCATGCCTCTTGTTGGCCTGTACCAAGTTGTGCCTTCACTTTCTGCACTAGATGAAGCGATTCTTAATATTAATTAAACACAGATGTAAATTAATTTGATGAAATCAAAGACTATAATTCTTTAGAGGTCTGTTTTATGTAATGTGTGGATTTCTCTTCACCCATATCATTTTCATACTTTGTTTCTTTTGTATTGTACGTTGATTGTGAGATTTTTATCAAAGATTGGTATTTCAAGTTCCTGAGTAAAAATAAAAAGTGTGTTTTGGTATGGCTTCCCATCGTACATTAGTACGTGTATTATCAATTCTTACAGTCTAAAGTTAGGATATCTTCCTGTCTGGTAGTGCTGAAGCAAAATATACCAGTTGATCCTCAATAGTAAAATAAATTACTCAGGAGACCTGTCAGAGCACACATGAGGTTAATACATTGCTATAATGTAATCTCACAGGGAAGATAAAATGGCAACATGAAGCATGACAGAGATTTGCAATATTTTAAAAATGGCAAACAATCTTTGTTGGTTAGTACAAAATACAGTATATATATATATATATATATATATATATATATATATATATATATATATATATACAGTGCCTTGCGAAAGTATTCGCCCCCTTGAACTTTGCGACCTTTTGCCACATTTCAGGCTTCAAACATAAAGATATGAAACTGTAATTTTTTTGTGAAGAATCAACAACAAGTGGGACACAATCATGAAGTGGAACGAAATTTATTGGATATTTCAAACTTTTTTAACAAATAAAAACTGAAAAATTGGGCGTGCAAAATTATTCAGCCCCCCAAGTTAATACTTTGTAGCCATTACCTTTTGCTGCGATTACAGCTGTATGTCGCTTAGGGGTGTCTCTATCAGTTTTGCACATCGAGACTGAAATTTTGCCCATTCCTCCTTGCAAAACAGCTCGAGCTCAGTGAGGTTGGATGGAAACATTTGTGAACAGCAGTTTTCAGTTCTTTCCACAGATTCTCGATTGGATTCAGGTCTGGACTTTGACTTGGCCATTCTAACACCTGGATATGTTTATTTGTGAACCATTCCATTGTAGATTTTGCTTTATGTTTTGGATCATTGTCTTGTTGGAAGACAAATCTCCGTCCCAGTCTCAGGTCTTTTGCAGACTCCATCAGGTTTTCTTCCAGAATGGTCCTGTATTTGGCTCCATCCATCTTCCCATCAATTTTAACCATCTTCCCTGTCCCTGTTGAAGAAAAGCAGGCCCAAACCATGATGCTGCCACCACCATGTTTGACAGTGGGGATGGTGTGTTCAGGGTGATGAGCTGTGTTGCTTTTACGCCAAACATAACGCGTTTTGCATTGTTGCCAAAAAGTTCGATTTTGGTTTCATCTGACCAGAGCACCTTCTTCCACATGTTTGGTGTGTCTCCCAGGTGGCTTGTGGCAAACTGTAAACGACACTTTTTATGGATATCTTTAAGAAATGGCTTTCTTCTTGCCACTCTTCCATAAAGGCCAATTTGTGCAGTATACGACTGATTGTTGTCCTATGGACAGAGTCTCCCCACCTCAGCTGTAGATCTCTGCAGTTCATCCAGAGTGATCATGGGCCTCTTGGCTGCATCTCTGATCAGTCTTCTCCTTGTATGAGCTGAAAGTTTAGAGGGACGGCCAGGTCTTGGTAGATTTGCAGTGGTCTGATACTCCTTCCATTTCAATATTATCGCTTGCACAGTGCTCCTTGGGATGTTTAAAGCTTGGGAAATCTTTTTGTATCCAAATCCGGCTTTAAACTTCTCCACAACAGTATCTCGGACCTGCCTGGTGTGTTCCTTGTTCTTCATGATGCTCTCTGCGCTTTAAACGGACCTCTGAGACTATCACAGTGCAGGTGCATTTATCACGGAGACTTGATTACACACAGGTGGATTCTATTTATCATCATTAGTCATTTAGGTCAACATTGGATCATTCAGAGATCCTCACTGAACTTCTGGAGAGAGTTTGCTGCACTGAAAGTAAAGGGGCTGAATAATTTTGCACGCCCAATTTTTCAGTTTTTTATTTGTTAAAAAAAAAGTTTGAAATATCAATAAATTTCGTTCCACTTCATGATTGTGTCCCACTTGTTGTTGATTCTTCACAAAAATTACAGTTTCATATCTTTATGTTTGAAGCCTGAAATGTGGCAAAAGGTCGCAAAGTTCAAGGGGGCCGAATACTTTCGCAAGGCACTGTATATGCTGCTGGAAGTGATTTATCTTATTAATATGCCTTTAAATACATGTCAAATATTTTAAAGAGCTGTCTTACAAGTACAGTGGTAACAAATCCTATTGATTTAGTACCGATGCAAAAGAGCTTGGCATTTATTTTACCTACAAAACATGTTTCTGCAATGGTGACTTGCAAGAAGGGCAAGATGTTGAGCTTTACAACAGAAAACGTTTTTTTGTGGGGTGGGGAGTAAAATCAAATAATTGACAAAATAAATCAATGATAAATGATATTTCTGTGATCATTGTGGAGGTAGTGGGACGAATTACTAATTCATAATTACATTTTTTTAAGTTTAGCAATACTGAAAAAATGAGTGAACAAGGGGGCCATTGTAAAATGATCAATAAACCACGACCACCAGGTGTTGTTTTTTAGGATATACTTAACTTTTTGGGATACCACAATACTTAGATTGATTTCTACAATATTCAGAGTATATAGAAAGTTTTCATACCTGTTTTTTCAAGTTCATGCAGCCGCAGTTTTCATTTTTTATTTTCATTTTTAAGAAGGGAATTCTCTTCCATTAAACACATGATTTTGTTGTATTAATTGTGCAATGAGAACACAATTCCTCATTCTCCAGCTGTTGTGTGTGTGTGTGTGTGTGTGAGAGAGTGAAAACGTTTTGGAATTGGTTTTAGCCCCCTTAGCAATGTTCATTTCTGTCTCTCGCTTGTTCTTTCTAACTTCCTTTTTGACTTGTGTTTGCAGTTCCAAACAGGAGGAGTGGCAAACACTGTTGCAGCAGCAAAGGTCATTCAAAATGATCTCGACAGCATTCAGAACTGGGCAGACACATGGCAAATGACATTTAATAGAGGAAAGTGGAAGGTACTGCAGAGCAATACATTTCTCCCCCTTCCTTTCTATATTGGTTAATTGTGGGCTCTAGTTTTTATTTAACATCGCTTAGTCCCTTGTCCCTGTGGATTGCAACCACAATGTAGAAACATCTAGAGAATGGATGGGAATGGGCAATAAACATCACTGCTGTTTCTCTTAAAAGCGTGTTTATTTATTTCTAATACTGGACCCTGTCTTAATACTGTATCACATTCTGAATATGAATATAGCTGAGTTATTAATTGTAGGTAATACTTAGAATACCAGATACACATTTAGCATTAAAAAGCAATCCATGTGATTTCTTTACCAGTCGTTCATTATTTTGTGTATCAGCCTCCACAAAGCCGAGCGCAGTCGCGGTATACTGTAATGATGCTGCAGTCAGTCTGCCCGGACTGCACCTGAACCATCTTAAAAACACGAAGCCTCCAATAAGCTCATTTGTAAAAGTTAGTAAAGAATGGCGCTATATAATCTAAGGAAGCTGAATGAACTCCTAGCTGGACAGCAACGAGAGGGAGAGAGAGGCGGGGCAGAGAAGGAGGCGGAGGCAGCTGCTAGGCAACCGGCTCCTGAACATTCCACTCCGCTGAGCAGAGACCGTTAGGATTTAAAAATGCGAAAGTTCCGAGCATCGCCGTTAGTATGGGCTGCCAGAAATGAGGAGAAAATAAATACAGCTTTTTTAAATGTGTGCATTCAGATATCATTTAAAATCTAGTTACAACATTTAACAGTTAGCTAAATATTTAAATACATCTTAAATCTCTTAGCTAGATTGAACATTTAGCTAAATATTTAAATAAATCTTAAATCTTTAGGTAGATTTAAAATTTAGTTAAATATTTAAATGGCTAAATCTGGAGTTTGTATGCAAAATGACCTCCATCCCGCTTTGAGCTTTCACGTGATTTGATTGGCTCTTGTAATGTTGAAATATGCATATCTACCTAATAGCAACACATAAGTGTGTGTGTGTTTGTCAGTACCTGTGTGTGTGTGTGTGTGTGTGCGTTCAGCCTTGTTGAACTCTGTGTGTGTGTGTGTGTGTTCAGCCTTGTTGAACCCTGTGTGTGTGTTCAGCCTTGTTGACCCCTGTGTGTGTGTGTGTGTGTGTGTGTTCAGCCTTGTTGATCCCTGTGTGTGTGTGTGTTCAGCCTTGTTGATCCCTGTGTGTGTGTGTGTGTGTGTGTGTGTGTGTGTGTGTGTGTGTGTGTGTGTGCGCTCAGCCTTGTTGACCCCTGTGTGTGTGTGTATGTGTGTGTGTGTGTGTGTGTTCAGCCTTGTTGACCCCTGTGTGTGTGTGTGTGTTCAGCCTTGTTGATCTCTGTGTGTGTGTGTGTGTGTGTGTGTGTGCGTTTGTTCAGCCTTGCTGATCCCTGTGTGTGTGTGTGTTCAGCGTTGTTGACCCCTGTGTGTGTGTTAGTGTGTGTGTGTTCAGCCTTGT
>JAHFZB010001224.1:0-10000 GCA_036884735.1 Huso huso | reverse complement strand
GCTGTCGTGTGAGAGAATGTTTCTAGAAGTGGCACCCTCCCCCCACCCCCCCAGGTTCGTCTACCTCGTCGTTACAATATGTTAGTTTAATACCTTTTTTATTTTTATTTTTTATATAAGTAATTTGATAAAAGCAAACAGTGTAGTATAGTTTCAAATAAATTAAACGTCAATTTTTGATTGGTTAAGAAGTATTTCAGTTAAAATACCAAATAGTGAATAATTTTGGGTCGTGGGTTCATTATTCCTGTGTTCATTTGGGTCGCCAACCAAAAAGTTTGGGAAACACTGAGACAGAGAAAGGCTGCACTGCAAAGAGGGGGCTGAAAGAAACTGCTGGTTGATTAAATATGAAGGGCCATATTCATACTTAAACACATTTACCTCTTAAATGTGTTTAAGTAAAATTGAGTTTGCATGTTTTCACTTTTGTTTTATTATTTGCTTGTTTCTGTCAACTCATGTGTGTTTGAACCCAGTCAACAAATCTATAAATAAAGGAGCCATCCCACTGGACTGGAAAATTGGCAATGTTGTTCCTATATTTAAAAAAGGAGATAAATTTGACCCTGGGAACTACAGACCTATAAGTTTAACATCAATCATATGTAAAATCATGGAAACTATAATAAGGACCAACATGCAGGAATATTTATATAGTATCAACATTATAGGAGACAGCCAGCATGGCTTTAGGAAGGGTAGATCTTGTTTAACTAATTTCTTTCAGCAGGAGACTACTAGAGTGCATTCTCCTATATAAATGAACTGGACCTAATCAGTAAGATGTGCAAATTTGCAGACAACACAAAACTGGGAGGGGCAGCCAACTCCCAATCAGCAACTTTAATAATACAAAGAGATTTAGACAGGATTCAAGCTTGGCACCAAAGTGAGCGAGCATCAGTGAGCTAAATGTTCGTATGATTTCACTGTTTAAAGTTAAATGCCTGGTAAACACTTTATGAATACGGCCCTAAGCTTTCTCTGAAACAGCAGTCTGCCCGTGTCTAAATACAAATGATATGTGGTCACAGTCAACCAGAATTTGATTGATTACATTGCTCTTTAAATAGTGTGATTGGAAAAACAGATTTTTGCATATATTTTTGAAATGTTTAAATCATAGACTTTTTACCATGGGAAACTAGAATCTCTTCTAATGATCAGTGTCACCATACCATAGGGTTGCTGAATTTAGGTCTAACCCAACTGAGAGACTTGGCATCACGTGCAGGGATTATACTCTTGTAGTCACGGACGAAACTGCTAAAGGTCTGTGAAGCACTGACGATTCCTGATGCACCTGAAACTGTGGAGACAGAGACGGAGTGAGGGACTGAGGATTCCTGATGCACCTGAAACTGTGGAGACAGAGAGGGAGTGAGAGACTGAGGATTCCTGATGTACCTGAAACTGTGGAGACAGAGAGGGAGTGAGGGACTGAGGATTCCTGATGCACCTGTAACTGTGGAGACAGAGAGGGAGTGAGGGACTGAGGATTCCTGATGCACCTGTAACAGTGGAGACAGAGACGGAGTGAGAGACTGAGGATTCCTGATGCACCTGTAACTGAGGAGACAGAGAGGGAGTGAGGGACTGAGGATTCCTGATGCACCTGTAACTGTGGAGACAGAGAGGGAGTGAGGGACTGAGGATTCCAGATGCACCTGTAACTGTGGAGACAGAGAGGAGTGAGGGACTGAGGATTCCTGATGCACCTGAAACTGTGGAGACAGAGGGGGTGAGAGACTGAAGATTCCTGATGCACCTGTAACTGTGGAGACAGAGAGGAGGAGGGACTGAGGATTCCTGATGCACCTGTAACTGTGGGAGACAGAGACGGAGGAGAGACTGAGGATTCCTGATGCACCTGTAACTGTGGAGACAGAGGGGAGTGAGAGACTGAGGATTCCTGATGCACCTGTAACTGTGGAGACAGAGAGGGAGTGAGGGACTGAGGATTCCTGATGCACCTGTAACTGTGGAGACAGAGACGGAGTGAGAGACTGAGGATTCCTGATGCACCTGTAACTGTGGAGACAGAGAGGGAGTGAGGGACTGAGGATTCCTGATGCACCTGTAACTGTGGAGACAGAGAGGGAGTGAGGGACTGAGGATTCCTGATGCACCTGTAACTGTGGAGACAGAGAGGGAGTGAGGGACTGAGGATTCCTGATGCACCTGTAACTGTGGAGACAGAGAGGGAGTAAGGGACTGAGGATTCCTGATGCACCTGAAACTGTGGAGACAGAGAGGGAGTGAGGGACTGACGAGTCCTGATGCACCTGTAACTGTGGAGACAGAGAGGGAGTGAGGGACTGAGGATTCCTGATGCACCTGTAACTGTGGAGACAGAGAGGGAGTGAGGAACTGAGGATTCCTGATGCACCTGTAACTGTGGAGACAGAGAGGGAGTGAGGGACTGAGGATTCATTGTTGTGACAGAGATGATACATATCATTGTGTTCTTACCAGTTTCCTGGTCTGCATTTTTCTTTTCCATCTTCTCTACTGATCATCCCACACCAGCAACTGATCAGACACACAACAAGAAAACAAGATCAGGAACAATGTCCACTCAGCTGTATAGAACCACATGGAAGATAAAGAGAAGTGGCATTTAATATGTACATACACTGACTTATTATCATATCTATATATATATATATATAAATGATAAAGGCTTCTACCCACAGGGAACTTGTGACTAGAAGTAGTCCCAGCTTCCACTCTGATTTGTTTCCTCTCAAACACCTTTGTCTCTCTGTGATTGGGAAGCAGGTATTATATTCTGATTGGTATTTAATTCTGTCTGAAATTCCTGTCTTTCACTTAGTGTGGTTGGGAACCTGCTGGTATTAAAACTGAACATTTGTAATAAATAAATAAACCCAGAGATACCATCTCAGTACTGTTGGGTTTTTTTTAAAATACATTCTTGTATTGTTAGAATGAAGCTGTAACATGTTGCTGGCGTCCTGCCCAGCTCAGGCAGTGGGTTGGGCAGACATGCCTGAATGCTTCAGCACTGAAGCTCAAACCGGTTCATGTTCTTTACACACAAACAAACAATATAAGCGGCAACAAGGAAGAAGTTAAATAAATGTGTATAATGTTGAAAAAGCTCATTGGATCATTTGTATAACCCCAGACCTGACTTTAACACCCATTACACACAGATCACAGTAAAATCAGGGATGACAGTAAAATTCTTATTAAATAAAACCTCAGCTGTTAAGAAATATACATCTCTTCTATTTCTAAAGGGTTTTCATTCTTTTTTGTGTGTATTTTATTTTAGAGTAATTCAAGGGTCAGGGTGTTTTCTGTAATTAAATCTAACAGTACCCTTCACTTTGACCAGTGACCGAATGCAGCTTTTTGGTTTTAATATGATAAAAGCA
Organism: Huso huso; assembly: GCA_036884735.1. Classification (NCBI taxonomy): domain Eukaryota; kingdom Metazoa; phylum Chordata; class Actinopteri; order Acipenseriformes; family Acipenseridae; genus Huso; species Huso huso. The sequence goes on along the minus strand of JAHFZB010001224.1, from coordinate 6,593 downwards.
TAACACATACGTGGTATACAACTGTATTGTATGTTTCTCTACTTCAATTGTAATCACGAAATTAACATATCACTGTGACAGGCTACCATTGTACAACACATCCCTGTGACAGGCTATCCCTTGTACAACACATCCCTGTGACAGGCTATCCCTTATACAACACATCCCTGTGACAGGCTATCCCTTATACAACACATCCCTGTGACAGGCTATCCCTTGTACAACACATCCCTGTGACAGGCTATCCCTTATACAACACATCACTGTGACAGGCTATCCCTTGTACAAAACATCCCTGTGACAGGCTATCCCTTATACAACACATCCCTGTGACAGGCTATCCCTTATACAACACATCCCTGTGACAGGCTCTCCCTTGTACAACACATCACTGTGACAGGCTATCCCTTGTACAACACATGACTGTGACAGGATATCCCTTGTACAACACATCACTGTGACAGGCTCTCCCTTGTACAACACATCCCTGTGACAGGCTATCCCTTATACAACACATCACTGTGACAGGCTGTCCCTTGTACAACACATCACTGTGACAGGCTCTCCCTTGTACAACACATCACTGTGACAGGCTATCCCTTATACAACACATCACTGTGACAGGCTGTCCCTTGTACAACACATCACTGTGACAGGCTCTCCCTTGTACAACACATCACTGTGACAGGCTCTCCCTTATACAGATGCCATCCTGTGTACAGAACATTCACACAATTCAAAATAAAACCTTTGTTTTATGTTTAGTTATTGTGTTTTTGTGGAGATTCTTCATTAACTGTGTTTTGTGGTCCTGTCTCACTAAATGCATGAAATGGCATCTCTTATACAATAAGAGACACCCAACACACAATGTATTAACTTATACATGAACCCTACTGTTTCATTACAATTATCACCATCACGTCTCACACACTGTTTTCTGACTCCTCCTCACCAGACGTGCCAGAAATCAACATATGGGTCATGTTACAGGAACATAACATAACATTAAAATGACAGAATGCAGCCTTTGTTGATACAGGGTTTAGATTCTGCGGTTTCAACATGATCATTGTTGTGCTTTGTTTTTATTCACAAAATCTAGTTTCCTGTTAGTTTTATCATGTTCATACGATTTTAATCCTATCTGAAAATGGGCCTTTGCTTTTGCTCTGGCTTCATAATATGCCCTGTTGTTCCTCTACAGGGAACATGTTTCAAATCAATCAGCTCTAAGAAGTTGTTCCATTTTAAGGTCCTTTCTACACATTTCCTTAATAAAACAACATTGTAACTTACCTTTTAAAAGGTGTGAGTCCCACACAGCTTCTGAGTGTCAGGGTCTTGTTTTCAATGCTGGGTGTCTCTCTGCTGTGACTGTAGAAACTGAAAGCACAATCCATACAGGTGAACTAATGGCAAGTAATCCTGAAAGACCTGAATGTTAACTTTCTCTGTTTCAACTTTAATCAAGCCTTTCATTTTAACTTCTTAAAGTCACCACAGCGTGTCTATGAATCAATTAAGCCCCTTTCACACTGGCAAATATGTCAAATTCTTATCAACGGCTACTACTGCATATTAAAATGTACATGCCATTGATTTTAACCACATCATGTGTAATATATGATGCTGCTGCTGTATTATTATTGTTTCAGCTACAGGTCACGTCCAGGAGATAGTCCGACCCGCGTAGAGCATGCCAGCGTGAAAGGGGCTTTACTGACTAATATTTGTGATTTCATTACACTAGCAGATGAACTGATAATGTATGGATGTTATTTTGTGAAAAAATAAATATATATATATATATATATATATATATATATATATATATATATATATATATATATATATATATATGAAATACTACAACATTTTCTACAGAAAAAAAATAAATAAATTATACATCAAACAGCACCAGCAACTTGAATTACATTCATAGGCTTAGTCTTAATATCATACCGTACCTTAATATCGTACCTTCTTTTATTTGTTGGAAAACGGTATGGAACTGAAATATTGTTAGTATTTGAGTATTTAAAATATGGTTATCTTCAAAATTAAAATGTATGTCAGCAACGGTGTGTTAATTAAACGAAGCACCTAACGCCGCTCGGAACTTTCGCATTTTTAAATCCTAACGGTCTCTGCTCAGCGGAGTGGAATGTTCACGAGCCGGTTGCCTAGCAGCGTCTCCCCCCCCTTCTCTGCCCCGCCCCCTCTCTCCCTATCTCGTTGCTCCAGCTAGGAGTTCACATTCAGCTTCCTTATATTATATAGCGCCATTCTTTACTAACTTTTACAAATGAGCTTATTGGAGGCTTCGTGTTTTTAAGATGGTTCAGGTGCAGTCCGGACACACTGACTGGAGCATCATTACAGTATACCGCACTGCGCTCGGCTTTGTGTGGAGGCTGATACACAAAATAATGAACGAGTATTCAAATTTACTTGTAATACTAAATATGTATGTAGTATTCTAAGACCTTATGTACAATTTATATTTCAGCTGTATTCATATTCAGAATGGTATTCAGTATTTACACAACGGTTAACACAAATATTTTGAAATGCATATCAATAAAAAGCAGGCAGTGCTAAAGGTGTGTATTTTGACAGTGAAATAATACATGTGTTATACCGCCATTTTAAATGCACGGTTTATGATTCTAAACTCTATACTTATGGTACCACCGACCTGACAAGTATCCCAGCAAAAGTAAAAATAAAATAAAATGAAAACGTTTTTAATATGATAAACTCCAGCTTCCCAAACCCAGAAGCATCCCCGAGCGCAGGGTTATACACTGGAGGAGTCCAGCCAGCAAGTCTGGAGAAGACACGGGTAGAGAGCTTTGGTTAGTGCAGCAACACAGACAGTTTGCTTTCAGCAGAAAACACGCCGAGACGACCCTTTATAAAACTGAATTAAACCTACTGGGAACACCAACTCTGTAGAGGTTAACAGCAATTGCAACAGCTCCTTGAGAATGAATGAGAGGTCAAAGTGGGTAAAACCCACTCATTAGGAGGTCATTTTAATCAGGTTTCCCCACATGCTGCTCATACTACAGCTTCTACTGGAACAATAACGAGGTCAGCCTGCAGCTGCACCAGTCACTGCTGCCAAGAGGGGGCAGCAAAGGGAAGGCTTCAGACCTACAAGCAGAGAAGACAGCTTCGCAGTCCTCACTTGGTGTAGGACAGGGGTGGGCAACTCCGGTCCTGGAGGGCCGGTGTCCCTCCTGGCTTTTGTTCCAAGTTTGCCCTAAATTACTTAATTGGACCAATTATTACCAGGACCAGAATTGCCCACCCCTGGTGTAGGACCACACAATAGCTTGAGTGAATGGAGTCTGGTAGAAGCCACTCTGGGTGGGCTGGTACGTCAGCACATTCATGTAACTGGTGACACTGGAAGTAACCTGGGCAAAGCAGTGGATAAAAGACCACAGCAGTTTAAAACACAATTTGTTCTCCCCATTAAAGCCAACATGATGTTTCCTATGGAGTGGAAGCTGCAAGCCAGAGAAGCACACAGGCAGGCAAAGTGCACACTCCCAGGAGCATTATGGGTACAGCTGCAGTGGTCCATATATCTGTAGTATTACTCTTAGTATAAAGAAATGTAGTTTCTAGGTGATGATTTGCAATATCCTGACAATGCACAGGCAGCAATTGAAAGATCATTGGAGAGAGTCTGAACTGCAGCACAGCCAGCAATTGAAAGATCATTAGAGAGAGTCTGAACTGCAGCACGACCAGCAATTGAAAGATCATTAGAGAGAGACTGAACTGCAGCACAGCCAGCAATTGAAAGATCATTAGAGAGAGTCTGAACTGCAGCACAGCCAGCAATTGAAAGATCATTGGAGAGAGTCTGAACTGCAGCACAGGCAGCAATTGAAAGATCATTAGAGAGAGTCTGAACTGCAGCACAGGCAGCAATTGAAAGATCATTAGAGAGAGTCTGAACTGCAGCACAGGCAGCAATTGAAAGATCATTGGAGAGTCTGAACTGCAGCACAGGCAGCAATTGAAAGATCATTAGAGAGAGTCTGAACTGCAGCACAGGCAGCAATTGAAAGATCATTAGAGAGAGTCTGAACTGCAGCACAGGCAGCAATTGAAAGATCATTGGAGAGAGTCTGAACTGCAGCACAGCCAGCAATTGAAAGATCATTAGAGAGTCTGAACTGCAGCACGGCCAGCAATTGAAAGATCATTAGAGAGAGTCTGAACTGCAGCACAGGCAGCAATTGAAAGATCATTGGAGAGAGTCTGAACTGCAGCACAGGCAGCAATTGAAAGATCATTAGAGAGTCTGAACTGCAGCACAGGCAGCAATTGAAAGATCATTGGAGAGTCTGAACTGCAGCACAGCCAGCAATTGAAAGATCATTAGAGAGAGTCTGAACTGCAGCACGGCCAGCAATTGAAAGATCATTAGAGAGAGTCTGAACTGCAGCACAGCCAGCAATTGAAAGATCATTAGAGAGAGACTGAACTGCAGCACGGCCAGCAATTGAAAGATCATTGGAGAGTCTGAACTGCAGCACAGCCAGCAATTGAAAGATCATTAGAGAGCACAACCAGCACAGGCAGCAATTGAAAGATCATTAGAGAGAGTCTGAACTGCAGCACAGCCAGCAATTGAAAGATCATTAGAGAGAGTCTGAACTGCAGCACGGCCAGCAATTGAAAGATCATTGGAGAGAGTCTGAACTGCAGCACAGCCAGCAATTGAAAGATCATTGAGAGAGTCTGAACTGCAGCACGGCCAGCAATTGAAAGATCATTAGAGAGAGTCTGAACTGCAGCACGACCAGCAATTGAAAGATCATTAGAGAGAGTCTGAACTGCAGCACAGCCAGCAATTGAAAGATCATTGGAGAGAGTCTGAACTGCAGCACAGGCAGCAATTGAAAGATCATTGGAGAGAGTCTGAACTGCAGCACAGGCAGCAATTGAAAGATCATTGAGAGAGTCTGAACTGCAGCACAGGCAGCAATTGAAAGATCATTGGAGAGAGTCTGAACTGCAGCACAGGCAGCAATTGAAAGATCATTAGAGAGAGTCTGAACTGCAGCACAGGCAGCAATTGAAAGATCATTAGAGAGAGTCTGAACTGCAGCACAGGCAGCAATTGAAAGATCATTGGAGAGAGTCTGAACTGCAGCACAGCCAGCAATTGAAAGATCATTAGAGAGAGTCTGAACTGCAGCACGGCCAGCAATTGAAAGATCATTAGAGAGAGTCTGAACTGCAGCACAGGCAGCAATTGAAAGATCATTGGAGAGAGTCTGAACTGCAGCACGGCCAGCAATTGAAAGATCATTAGAGAGAGTCTGAACTGCAGCACAGCCAGCAATTGAAAGATCATTAGAGAGAGTCTGAACTGCAGCACAGGCAGCAATTGAAAGATCATTAGAGAGAGTCTGAACTGCAGCACAGCCAGCAATTGAAAGATCATTAGAGAGTCTGAACTGCAGCACGGCCAGCAATTGAAAGATCATTAGAGAGTCTGAACTGCAGCACGGCCAGCAATTGAAAGATCATTAGAGAGAGTCTGAACTGCAGCACAGCCAGCAATTGAAAGATCATTAGAGAGAGTCTGAACTGCAGCACAGCCAGCAATTGAAAGATCATTAGAGAGTCTGAACTGCAGCACAGGCAGCAATTGAAAGATCATTGGAGAGAGTCTGAACTGCAGCACAGGCAGCAATTGAAAGATCATTAGAGAGAGTCTGAACTGCAGCACAGGCAGCAATTGAAAGATCATTAGAGAGAGTCTGAACTGCAGCAACAACTTCTCAGCTATTGCACTATTTAAAAACTTACATAAACTTACTTACTTACTTACTTAAACATTTAGACCCACCGATGTTGAGATCAAATAAACCCCATTGTTTTTATTACAAGTATTGAGGCTAGAACTGAATGGTATTTCGAGAGTTTTACAGACACAGGTAAAGACCCCGCCCCTTTTAAATCGTAAGTCTTACTTTTTCATTGCAAAGCAGAAGCGACTCCTCTTTATTAATGTCAATACAGTCACACACAGTGATTGTAATAAAGAGTGTGCAGCATAAAATACTTTACTGTTCATTATACAGTAGCTTTAAGATTAGTGGCTTGTTAGTTGTTTAACAGAGAAGGAAAAAGTCAATTTTACTATTAACACGTTGAGCGGACCCCTTCCGACCCCGGACCCGCTACTACAGGACCCAACCCGCTTTAATAAGACCTGCAACCCGACCCAAACCCCCAAGTGTTTGTCCTTACCTACTACCTGCGCCGACTGGCTCTCTCACACTCTCACATTCACACACAGATATCTCTACCATTGTCCACGGATTGAGTTCACACAATAAACTATACAGTGTGGTAGCTTTCTCTCGTGATCTGCATATATTTTAACATTGTAACATATTAACTATCGCTACTTACTTTGCTAAACTTATACCTTAAGGTAATGTCGACCCAGGGGACTTTTTTGACCTGAAAAAAGAAACAAGGACCAGGGGTCACAAATGGAGATTAGATAAAGGGGCATTCAGAACAGAAAATAGGAGGCACTTTTTTACACA
>JAHFZB010001223.1:0-10061 GCA_036884735.1 Huso huso | reverse complement strand
TTGTACCAGAGATATCTCCAGCCACCAGAGCCCCCCTCAACCACACAGCTCAGGGTGACCGTGTCTCCTTCAAATACCTCTCCTGCAGGCTCCCGGGTCAGGACAGGCTCCGGAGTGTCCGCTGAAATAGAGGAGACAACAGCATTAGGTGCTTTACCCACTGGACTCTGTAATTGTGCTTTTAAAACCACTTGTTATGATGTAGCTGCTTTACATGTGCATGTGTATCCCAGAGGGACATGAATACCTTCCCAGTGTGTGTTTGTGAAAGGATAGAGGCAGACAGAGAAGGGGTACTCAGTGTCACTGATGAGAAGGCAGGAACAGTTCAGTGTAGATTGAGGAATCCTCTCAGTGTGTGAAGGTGACAGAAATGGAATGGAGGGGCAGACAGCACTGACACCGATGAGAAGGAAAGAAGGGCGGAGGAGCAGTGTAAATAGAGGAACTCTCTCAGTGTGTTTGTGGTACAAATGCAGGGAGAAAGAGAGGGGGCAGGGCAGACAGCTCACAGGTACGAAGGCAGTCGGGAGACAGAGAGCCCCGTCTGGAGTCTACAATAGAGGAGAGGATCAGAATGTTAGAATTCAGAGTGTTTGAAATGACTTACCTGATACTCTCAGTGTAAGAGCATGGCTTGTTTTAGAGTACGATGGGTTACCTCTCCTTTCACCTTTACAGGTATATTCTCCACTGTGGTCTCTAGTAGCAGAGCTAATTGTGAATCTGTCACCATCTATACTGCTGTAGTAATCCTGGGTTACTGGACCATTCCTCTCAGCTTTGTACCATGTGAATCTCCAGTCAGTGTAACCCCCCTGAACCTGACATCTCAGTGTGACTGTCTCTGATTCGTACATCTGTGTCCATGCAGGCTCCTGGGTCAGGACAGCCTGGGGTCGTTCTGTAGAGACAGAAGATGAGAGAAGATCAGACAGCAGTCAGCACTCCTCTCCCTCTCCTGTTTTTATCCTATATTGTTCCACAAGGAAATCAATAGAATCTATCTATTATTATTACAGTATTCCAACACTCAGTACTCTGTGAGAGGGATTCATTTCTTAAACATATAATATGACAGACCACGGTCCATCCGGATTTCAATGTGCATTTCTGTCATTTCTGACTGAAGCAGACAACAAATGAATACTAAGCAGCGTTTTTAACCCCATCTTGTTATTCCCTTTACTGACATTATCACAGGCCCCTCTTTTATTGTGATGGGAATGTTTGACAGAGTGCAGAGTGCCAGTAAGAAGCATAAAGCATTATACACGGGAAAGCTTTGAGGTGCTTTTGAGGCAGTGCACACTGGGGAAGGCGGGTTCAAGGGGTTCAATCATAACTCATGACAACTGTGACAGGCAGAGGCCCTGCACACTGGGGAAGGCGGGTTCAAGGGGTTCAATCATAACTCATGACAACTGTGACAGGCAGAGGCCCTGCACACTGGGGAAGGCGGGTTCAAGGGGTTCACTGTTTTATTAATGTAATTAGGGACACCTGTCTGCAGGTAAGGCAGGTGTATATAAGCAGGCCAAAAGGTGGGTCTCTTGTCTGTGTGAAGGCTAAGGCCTGGGGAGAGAGACCTGTGTGTGAACCTGAAGAGAAGGCACTGTGTTTAATGTTTGTAAAGTACAGGTGTTTTGTTGCTGATAAACCGCTTAGCCGTCCAGTTGAGTAGTTAGGACTTGCAAAGTTTAATATGCACTCTTTGGTGTGGCCTCTTTCTGCTTTATTACAGCTTCTAGACTAGAGAGTTGTTTGTGAGAGTTACTCAGACCAGGAAGAGCTTTCATATCAGAAAACTTTGCTAGGACCTGTTACTTCAGCACCTGAGTTGTGGTGAGAACATTAACACAGCTGGAATAGACTCCAGTGTGAATGTATCTGTGAGACATTACAGACAGAGAAGGGGCTGAGGACTCTCTCTGTTAGAATGAATCTACCTCTCACTGACACCCGCACCTCTGCAGAGTCACATTAACACAGCTGGAATAGACTCCAGTGTGAATGTATCTGTGAGACATTACAGACAGAGAAGGGGTGAGGACTCTCTCTGTTAGAATGAACCTACCTCTCACTGACACCCGCACCTCTGCAGATTCACCCAGGTAAAAGGCGTACCTCCACGCTCTGCACTTGTAGGACCCCTCATCACTCTTTGAAACACGATCCACACTCCGCTCTGTGTCAGCCCAGGACTGTAACTCTTTATTATCTTTATAATATATAACACTGTTAGCTGTATAACTCCATACACGACACCTCAGAGTCAGAGAGTCTCCCTCAAACACAGGCTGGGGAGGAGTCTGCAGGATCATCCATTGATCTGAAAAGACAGAAAGAGTTCAGATCAGCAGAGCTGAGAGACGGGTTAGGATTGAGGAGTCTGCAGGATCACCCATTGATCTGAAAAAGACAGAAAGAGTTCAGATCAGCAGGGGCTGAGAGACGGGTCAGGATTGAGGTCTGCAGGATCACCCATTGATCTGAAAAGACAGAAAGAGTTCAGATCAGCAGGGCTGAGAGACGGGTCAGGATTGAGGAGTCTGCAGGATCACCCATTGATCTGAAAAGACAGAAAGAGTTCAGATCAGCAGGGCTGAGAGACGGGTCAGGATTGAGGAGTCTGCAGTTTTACACAAACATGTTTGTAATGCTTTTTTTATCACATCATGTTATAATTTATGATTCCCTGTTATGAGCTATATAAACTTCCTACAGGGTGGAAAACAAATATATTAGGAAAGAATTTCCCAAGTGTAGATACCCCTTGATTTATATTTAAGGCTCTTTGAAACCCAAAGGACTGAACATAAGACATTAATATGAAATCCTGTAACAGGGTCTTGTCACTTTGTAGGAGCTCATATGGAATCTTTCTCTGTGTGTGTGGTGTGTGTGTGCGTGTGTGTGTGTGGGGGGGTGTGTGTGTGTGTGTGGGGGTGTGTGGGTGTGGGTGTGTGTGGTGTGGGGGTGTGGGTGTGTGTGTGTGTAAGCGTGGGGGTGTGTGTGTGTGTGTGTGGGGTGGGGTGTGGGTGTGTGTGTGTGTGTGGGGGGTGGGTGTGGGTGTGTGGGGGGGGTTGTGTGTGTGTGTGTGTGTGTGTGTGTGTGGGGGGAGGGGGGTGTATGTGTGTGTGTGAGGGGGTGTATGTGTATGTGTGTGTGGGGGGGTGTGGGGGAGGTGGGTATGTGTGTGTGGCAGGGGGTAGGGGGGTTGGTGGGAAGGTGTCTTAGGTTTGCTATTAAATCATTTGAAACCTATTTATGCCCATTTGCCCAGCTGCTATCTGAAAACAGCAACAATTCATACTGACTGGAGATCCAGAGACAGCTTTACTCAAATCAGCAAGCCGATCAGTAGCTTACAATACCCTCTCAGCCAATCCGAGTGCAGGATTATTCAACAGGGTCTGAATATTATTGTAACAGGGCGAGAAGCCCTGTGTGTATTTATTTGTTTATTTTTAGATCGGGGTTTCCCCTCTCCGCCCCTGTGCAGTGTGTTATTTTGTATTTGTTTTGTTTTATGATTTATTAGTGTATTTGTGTTGACGGCGATGTGTGTTTTGTTTTTGTTTTAAAAATACCTCGTGGGAATGCGTGACTGTCAGCTAGTTATTATTGAATTAGCTGGCAGTCACGCATAATAATTGTACCCGTGTAGATTGTGGCCGAGGGGTAATAGAATAATTGCCAGCTAGTTAAACCCTCGGCCACGGTATATAAGCCTGCAGCTCTCTGCGCTCGGGGTGGGTGTTAGAGCGGAGAGAGCGAGAGAAGAACGAAACTAAAAATGAAATATAGGAACAGTGCAGGCAATCTGCCCAGCCTGACCTATTTTAATGTTCGTGATTTGTTTTATTTAAAATATTTATTTTGCTCTGTTTAAACCTGTTATTTTGTTTTTGTATTGTTTGAATAAAACGGCGCACCGCGTCTTTAATTTTGAAACTGCAGTTTGGTGTCAGCGTTCTTCCCTTCCTGCTTCTGCCGTGACGTCACCGCCCAGCCACCCTGTCACAATTATCTATAATGACAATGAATGTAAATGACTTACTGGACACAGTTAGGTTGACAGCATTACTGCACTCCTGTCCTGATGCAGACTCACACCAGTACACTCAACTGTGGTCATACTGAGCTTTACTGATTGTGCAGCTGTCCCCATATCTCCTGCTGTATTGATCACTGCACCCTGCCTCTTCACGTCCATCTCTGTACTGTTTAAACCTCCAGCCAGCAGAGCCCCCCTCCACCTCACAGCTCAGGGTGACTGTCTCTCCTGTGAATATCTGTGACCAGGCAGGTTGCAGGGTCAGGACAGCCTTGGGACAGCCCTCTGAAACAGAGAACAGGAAAGGATTAGGATACAGTAGGAATAGCAGCAGTGTGACTGTCACAAAGACGGCCGGAGTGGGTGGCGTCAGACCAGATGCAGGAAATAAACAGACAGAGATGTGGTTTGGTGAAGCTGAGCGAATGCTGTCGCTCAGCATTTAATAAACAGAACAGAAAATAAACGGTTGTAACAAAAACACAGGACACGGCACTTGAGCCAAAATAAACAGACAAACAAAACGGACTACACAGACAAAACACGGTGAGCAGATTTAACTACTATTATTTTTACAATGACTACCTCCGTCTCCAATCCCGTTCTCCACTCACCGAACACCCAACACCGACTGAATGAAATGTGCATCTATATATGCAGTTGTACCGAGACTCGACTGCTAATCAATCATTCAATTGGAGTCGCGGTACAACTGCACGTGAATCAATAAAGTGCAATTCCCCGTGCTCACATATTACATTTTACTTGCACGTGAAGTGCTTTGCCATCCCCGCGCCTAAATACAAATATACATTTTAAACACTCGTGTTACACAGACCCGTTTATATCCCGTGTACCAAGGACTATACACCAACATTTACACACAACACGTAACATATAACAGAAAATACACACAGGGGGCGCACACTGTCACATATACCCCCCCCCCTGTAAAGCACACATGGCCTCAACGGCCCACCTCCCCATAAAAAACCCAGCAGTCCAGGACAAAGTCTCGGGCTGGGAAGGAGGCTTCAGTGGGCCCATGGCTGGCAATGCTGTCAGCACCCCTGCCCGTAGTGGCACGGCTGACAACATGCTGGTCCCTCCTGCAGCGAATTTGCTGCGGGGATGCTGGTCTCCTGACCTCTCCCCTTTCTTCAGAAAGTAGCTCCCCTTGGTGGGGCTCCGACCACAGTACTTCCGCAGCGAAGAAGCTGCAGTGGAGCAGGTCTCGGGACCTCTCCCACGATCTCCGGCAGCGAAACTGCTGCAGTGGGAGCAGGTCTCCTGACCTCCCCACGATCTCCGGCAGCGAACTGCTGCAGTGGGAGCAGGTCTCCTGACCTCCCCCACGATCTCCGGCAGCAAAACTGCTGCAGTGGGAGCAGGTTTCTTGACCTCCCCACCTTCTTCGTGGCGGGCAGCTCCCCTTGGTGGGGTTCCGCCCAGTACTTCCTGTTGCGATGCGGAGCAACAGGCAGCCCCGCGATGCGGAGCGGCTGGCAACCCCGGCGATGCGGGCTGCTGGCAACCCCGGCGATGCGGGCGGCTGGCAACCCCGCGATGCGGAGCGGCTGGCACCCCGGCGATGCGGAGCGGTTGGCAACCCCGGCGATCGGAGCGGCTGGCAACCCCCGCGATGCGGAGCGGCTGGCAACCCCGGGCGATGCGGAGCGACAGGCATCCTGGGGCAGCGTGGTAAACATCCTTGGGCGAAGCGTGGCAGGCATCCCTTGGGCGAAGCGAGGCGGGCATCCCGGGCGAAGCGAGGCAGGCATCCTTGGGCGAAGCGAGGCAGGCATCCTTGGGCGGCGAGGCAGGCATCCTTGGGCGGCGTGGCAAGCATCCTTGGGCGTGGCAGGCATCCTTGGGCGGCGAGACGGGCATCCTTGGGCGAAGCGAGGCAGGCATCCTTGGGCGGCGAGGCAGGGCATCCTTGGGCGAAGCGAGGCAGGCATCCTGGGCGGAAGCAGGCAAGGAGTCAGGACAAGCTGGGGTGCGGGTGTTGGCCCTCTTCTCGACCTCTGCGGCGGCGGTTCTTCCCGTGCTCCCCTCAGCAGCCTATGCAGGGGCTGCTGAGGACCGCCAGCATCTAATCCTGATCCTTCTGGTGAAGGGAGAGGCGGCTCTGCCCTCTCACCCTGATGGTGATGGAGGCAGAGGCAGCTCCCGCTCCTCTCCTCGTGATGGTGGTGAAAGTGATACCAGCAGGCATTCATCCTCTGCTGGTGAGGGAGTGATACCAGCAGGTATTCATCCTCTGCTGGTGGAAAGGGACCCAGCAGGTATTCACCCTCTGCTGGTGGACGGGGAACCCAGCAGGCATTCACCCTCTACTGGTGGACGGGAACCCAGCAGGCATTCACCCTCTGCTGGTGGACAGGGACCCAGCAGGCATTCACCCTCTGCTGGTGGGATATGGCGGAGGCTGAGGCAGCTCCTGCTGCCTGCTCCTGCCGGGTGGAGGTGGCGGAGGCAGAGGCAGCTCCTGCTCCTCTGCTCCTGGCGGTGGTGGAGGCAGAGGCAGCTCCTGCTCCTCTGCTCCTGGCGGTGGTGGAGGCAGAGGCAGCTCCTGCTCCTCTGCTCCTGGCGGTGGGTGGAGGCAGAGGCGATGGGGCGGATGCTGGCCACTCAGAGGGAGGCTGTGGCGGTGCTGGCTCCCTCTGCTGTGGCGGCTGGGCTGGTGTGTGCCGTGCTCCCTTCAGCAGCATAAATAGAGGCTGCTGGGGACACCAGCATCCTGCCCCTTCTCCCCCAGAAAAATTCAGGGGTTGAGCCTGTAACTCCTCCCCTTCTGGCTCTTGGGATGGCAGCAGCAGGTGAACCAACAGGCATGCCCTCTGCTGGCAGCTTGGGTCCTAGGGCTGTGGAAGCCCCGACTTCCCTCTCTTCGGGCCGTGGGCGCACCGACTCCTCCCCTTTTTGGGCTGTGGACGCACCGACTCCTCCCCTTTTTTGGGCTGTGGGCCTTTGACTCCCCCTCTTGGGCTTAGGACGCTCAGGCTCCCCCCCACAGACAGGGACGTTCAGGCTCCTCCCACTCAGACGTGGGGCGTGGGCTCCTCCCACTCAGGCGTGGGACGTTGGGGCCCTCCTCCCCTGGCTCCTGCTCTGGGCAGTCCTGGCCCTCATGCCCATAGGCAATGCACATGGTGCACCACCTTGGCTCCCTCTGCTTCCTCCTCACTTTTCCCCTCTCTGCCTCCTTCCTCCTCACCTTCCTCATTTGGGCTGGTTCCTCCTCCTCTTCCTGGAAGGGGCAGACAGCCACCGTGTGCCCATACACCCATGAGGCAAGGCACCAGCCTTGGTCCTCCAACCTGCCGAGGAGCTCCTCCAGGTCCCTGCAGCCGTCTCTCCAGCCTTCCATTTTTATTTCATTTTTATTTATTTATTTTTTTTCCCACAAAAAAAAACTGCTGTTCCCGCTCTGGCCTGAGTCCTGGAGGCGCTGTTGATCCCTCTTCTGGACACCACGTGTCACAAAGACGGCCGGAGTGGGTGGCGTCAGACCAGAGCCAGGAAGTAACACACAGAGACTTGGAGTTTTGGTTAAGCTGAGCGCGTGATCGCGCTCAGCATTTAATAATTAACAGAACAGAACAGAAAATAAAAGGTTTTAAACACAAAAACAGGACACGGCACTTGAGCCAAAATAAACAGACAAACAAAACGGACTACACAGACAAAACACGGTGAGCAGATTTAACTACTATTATTTTTACAATGACTACCTCCGTCTCCAATCCCGTTCTCCACTCACCGAACACCCAACACCGACTGAATGAAATGTGCATCTATATATGCAGTTGTACCGAGACTCGACTGCTAATCAATCATTCAATTGGAGTCAGCGATACAACTGCACGGAATCAATAAGTGCAATTCCCGTGCTCACATATTACATTTTACTTGCACGTGAAGTGTATTGCCATCTCGTGCCTAAATACAAATATACATTTTAAACACTGTTACACAGACCCATTTATATCCCGTGTACCAAGGACTATACACCAACATTTACACACAACACGTAACATATAACAGAAAATACACACAGGGGCGGGCACTTCGTCACAGTGACCCATTGCAGGCTCTACTTGTGATACAGTAGGAATAGCAGCAGTGACCATTGCAGGCTCTACTTGTGATACAGTAGGAATAGCAGCAGTGTGACCCATTGCAGGCTCTACTTGTGATACAGTAGGAACAGCAGCAGTGTGACCCATTGCAGGCTCTACTTGTGATACAGTAGGAATAGCAGTGTGACCCATTGCAGGCTCTACTTGTGATACAGTAGGATTAGCAGCAGTGTGACCCATTGCAGGCTCTACTTGTGATACAGTAGGAATAGCAGCAGTGTGATCCATTGCAGGCTCACACTTGTGATACAGTAGGATTAGCAGCAGTGTGACCCATTGCAGGCTCTACTTGTGATACAGTAGGAATAGCAGCAGTGTGATCCATTGCAGGCTCTACTTGTGATACAGTAGGAATAGCAGCAGTGTGACCCATTGCAGGCTCTACTTGTGATACAGTAGGAATAGCAGCAGTGTGACCCATTGCAGGCTCTACTTGTGATACAGTAGGAATAGCAGCAGTGTGACCCATTGCAGGCTCTACTTGTGTGTTTTGAGTGAAAGGAATTCATGCGGAATCTCTCTCAATATGATAATAGAGGTCTGTGGTTAAAATCTCCAATCATGCAGCAATTAGTCCAGTTTACTGTAGCAGGATTATTCCTGTTAAACTTTTTTTTTTGTAAATATTTTTAATGATTCAGTAATCCTGTTTAAGATAAGTGGGAAGATTACTGTTCTTAAAAGGCATCCAAACATTTTGTCTCTAACAGTGTTCTATCACTCAGTATAGATTAATAGACACATTATATTGCTTACAGTGGATAAGGGGTCTGTATTGAGGGCATTGCTCTGTATTCAGTTGTGTTAATAAACTCACCAGACACAGTTACTGTAACAGGATCACTGTGTTAATAAACTCACCAGACACAGTTAATGTCACTTTATCACTGAGCTGTGAGTAGAGTGGTTGATCTCCTCTTTGTCCTCGACAGCAGTACTGGCCCTGGTCAGATACAGCAGCTGCAGTGATTGTGTAGCTGTCACCAGTTATACTGCGTCCAGCAGTCTGGAGCACTGGAGTGTCCTCACTGTCTTTGTACCAGAGATATTTCCAGCCAGCAGAACCCCCCTCAACCCCACTACTCAGAGTGACTGTCTCCCCGGTGAATATCTCTGAGAATGGAGGCTCCAGGGTGAGCGTAGTCTGGGGCAGCTCTGGAGAAACAGAGAAGATGACAGTATTAGGATCTCTATTGCAGAGAGACAGAGAGAGAGAGAGAGAGAGAGAGAGAGAGAGAGAGAGAGAGACAGTTAGTGTGCAGCATGTGACATTTCATCAGAATGGTGAAATTACTGATAAATGTATAAAAAACGAATTGTTAGAAATGCTGATTACATTCTGTAAATATATGAAATATTCATGAAGGGATGTAAAGCTGAGGTCCTACTGTAAGTGACTCTGCATGGAAGCCACCACCAGGGGGCAGCACTGCACTCACTCCTCTGTGAGAGGGATTCATTTTTTAAATATCTAATATGACAGACCACGGTCAATCCAGATTTCAATGTGCATTTCTGTCAGAGATCAAATGAATACTAACCAGTGTTTTTAACCCATCTTCTTATTACCTTTACTGGCATTATCACAGGTCCCTCTTTTATTGTGATGGGATGTTTGGCTCCTCCCCTGTTTTTTACATTGATGTGAGTTCAACCACAACACATGAAGTACAGGAAGCAGCAGAAACATTATCTGTCGTGATGTCTTTGAAATATCTGCATGTTCCAAACTGAAGTCTATGAGACTAGAGACAATACAAGCTCTTCTACAAAAGAACATGAGAGAATCACTGCCTGTCTGGTCACTGGAAACCCTAACAATTGTTCTTACTCATTTAAACTGAGTTACATTCATT
>JAHFZB010001222.1:0-10124 GCA_036884735.1 Huso huso | reverse complement strand
ACAATGGAGGTCCTGGGTCTGGGGGTGTGTGTGTGTCTGTCTCACCTGAGCGCCCGGCTGAGCTTGTCGTAGTTTGTGCGTGCGTGCGTGTGTGCGTCTCACCTGAGCGCCCGGCTGAGCTTGTCTCACCCAAAACATCGTCGTGTGTGTGCGTCTCACCTGGCGCCCGGCTGAGCAGCCGTGGGATTGGTGTGTCGCGTGTAATGCGTCTCACCTGGCGCCCGGCTGAGCAGCCGTGGATTACGTTGTACCGTCTCACCTGGCGCCCGGCTGAGCTTGTCATTTAGTTATAACGTGCGTCGCGTCTCACCTGGCGCCTGAGCTTGAAAGTAGTTACGTTATTGATAGTGTGCGTCTCTACCTGGCGCCCGGCTGAGCTTGTGCGTAAGTTAACGTGTTGTATACCGATAGTGTGAAACCGGCTCACCTGAAGGGATTAGGCGGCTGAGCTTGCCGTGGCGCCCGTGAGCTTTGTGCGTCGTCGTCGTCGCGTCTCACCTGAAGCGCCTGGCTGACTTAATGGAGTTACGTGTGTGTGCGTGTGTGTCTCACCTGGCGCCAGCTGAAGCTTGTCGTGATTCTTGTGTGTGCGCGTAATGAGCGCCCGTCGCGTGTCGTCTCACCCGAAGCGCCCGGCTGAGTGCCCGTGAGCTTGTCGTGCGTCGTCGTCTCACCTGAGCGCAGCTGAGCTTGTAGTAGTTCGTGTGTCGCGTCTCACCTGGCGTAGCTGAGCTTCTGCGTAGTGCCCGTGTGCTTGTCGAGTTATTATGCGTCGTGTGCGTGCGTCTCACCTGGCGCCCGGCTGAAGCTTGGCCGTATTAGTTCATCTGGGGTTTTGCACTTCCCTGGCTCCCAGGCAGCCACCCTCGTCGGGTCCTTGATGACGAACTTCGCCGTAGTCCCCTGCCACGATGATGTCGTGGCACTCCTCATGCGCAGCAACTCCAGGATGAAGTGCCACAGCTGGATCTGTGTGAGCCAGACTCGACTCGCTTGTACCCCAGTCTGGGAAGGCAAGCCCAGCTATCAGAGAGGAGGAGCGCACAGAAGAGAGACAAATATTCTAATCAAACTGCCACAATACAAGGAGGAGGAGGGAGGGTTGGGGGGTGAGCGGGGGTCACAAATCTCATGACTGGCAGACATCTAAAAATACGGCAGGCACACACACACACACACACACACACACACACACACACACACCTGGCACACAGCCTAGCCAAAAAAGAAAAAGGAAAAACGTCCGTCTCAGAGTTTCAATCTGCTTCTTTAAAAAGACAAACAGAGAGACCCACAACACAACTCAGTCATAGAAACAAAACATGTTCCATTGCCCACTTTCCTGGTGTTAAACCACCACCACCTCCTCACACACACACACACACACACACACACACTTTCCACAGCTGAACTGAACCACACTGGCAAAGCGAGTGGAGACGGTCTCGCTCAGTTCAGTGTGCATCGCACAGAACGACCAAAAAAAAAAAAAAAAAATCGCAGCACTGAACACAAAGAAACTTGAATAAACTCAAAAAACAGCAAAAACGTTTGAGAACAAAAACCTGCTTATGCACGCCAAGGCACATGACTGCACTGCACTCGGGTGCAAGGCCTGTGGCAGCAGAGAAGACTGTCCACAGCACGGCACACCTCCGAGCTCAAAAACCAGCTACAAATAAAAACAACGTGCGATTCTATTAACAGAAGGGGGGGGAGAGTTACCACCGGACTTACCAAAAAAAAAAAAACGTATTATATTTATTTTATATATATATATATATATATATATATATATATAAAAACACACCATAAATACTACGGTATGTTCTTCATGGACAAATGCTACTAAAAATTATCTTTAGTTAAAGTTATTGAGATAGTTGACAACTAGAAGTTTGAGTATCTGGATGGATAGTAATCTCGATTTTAAAAATATTGATAATCTTGCAAAAAAAAATTGAAAATTCATGACGAGCTTCTTTAATAGACCTGTAGCTAAAAAAAAAAAACAGGCTAACTGCTTGTATATTCTTACCACAAATTGATTCTAGGGACACAGCCTATAAGGTTTGCATCGCCCTTCACATTAAACAAACTGCATCCTATAGATCCTGCAGCCTTGAGATATACATTACGAGTTCAGGGTGTTACAGTCTGGCTGGCTGGGCCTCCTTGGCTTCGAAGGCTGAAGCTCTGGTATATTCCGTTACAGAAGGCTGTTCTTTGTAAATTACCTCCATATATAAAATGAACACTTCAGAGTCTCTTTCTGTAACTGCATTACTGGTACAGAGGCTGCTCAAAGATCGCCTGCCTGCGGTATTCTGCTCCTTGGTCTTGTTTTACAATCTAAACTTCAGCTGCGGTTCTGAATCATTTTAGTCCGATTCCAGAGGCAGCTGCACGCTGATCTGCTTGAGAGCTGTGCTTGTTTTATAGTTGAGTAGACTTCTTTCTATCTGATTGCTGATTGCTTTATTACAATTTGTGTTTTATTTTTTATCTGGTTTTGTAGCGTGTTTTGTTGTGTTGCTGCTGCCTGTCTTGGTTAGGTTGCACTTGTAAAGAGATTTTAATCTCAAAATGTGCTTACCTAGCAAAACTAGAACTACTTTGTTTTATAAAGGTCAGGAATCAATGACCCTACTTGACCTCATCCGACCCCCCGCCTCTCTGTTTACCCTCCCAGGGCTGACTGAAATCTCCATTACAGCTCCTAAACAGACCAATCAAAGCTCATCCATAATTTAGGGCGAGAGTGGTGGCTAATGTGCTCGGGGGGAGCGAGGGGGTTGGGGGAGAATGAGGTCATCACCACACTACCAGCCCAGGACACAAAAACAACACCACTAACACGACACTTATGCAGCTTAAAAAAAAAAACCTCACGCAGACATGAGAGGAGGAAACAGAGATTATTCACTGAGGATCAAAACACGCCCGGCGAAAATGAAAAAATCATGACCAATGGCTGGTGTACCTCTACAGACCTGGTCTGGCGTACAACACGGTCATCACGTGGCACTGCTTGGCAGTGTCCTGCAAAACCATTCCACACATTACTAGCAAAACCGGCTCAAAAAATCGATCGGAGACTGGAGGATTTAAAAAACGATCAATAGAAAGAGTCATGATTAAAACAAACCATATACCCCATTTATTTAAATGAATAAATACAAAATAAAATGGTATTTTTTTTTTTTAAAACTGATGTCAATACAAAACATCTATAGAACAGAACGCTCCCGGAACACTCAGGAGCGCCGCGTTCTATAGAACAGAACGCCCCGCATTGAGGAGTGCCTCCGGAACACTCAGGAGCGCGCGTTCTATAGAACACTCAGGGCTCCTATAGAACAGAACACTCAGGGCGCGCGTTCTATAGAACAGAACGCTCCCGGAACACTCAGGAGCGCCGCGTTCTTTGCTTCACCCACCCTGCCCGCTCCACGGATCTGCAGCCGAGCAAAGCAAAATTCATGCAGTCTTATTTAGAGAGATTTATTTTTGTTACAACAGGAAAAAAAAAGGTGGGTTGCTGAAATGTTAACCTGAACCAAACAAACACAAGCGCACACACAAGCGCACACACATAATTCCAGGACACAGACACACACACACAATTCCAGGACATTTGATCTCAGAGGTCAGGCAGAAGTGAAGCGCTGATTCAATAAAATATTCATCACTTTTAAAATCTCAGCTCTCAGACATCTCCAGCTCTCAAAGAGCTTTACCCCTCAGCCCAACCCAGCCCACGCCCCCCAACTCTCCCTGAGCACCCCAGTCCAGTGCAGCCCCCCCCCGCAGAGACAGAGACAGAGACACACACACAGAGGACAGAGACACACACACACACACACTCTCTCTCTGGGAAGGAGTATCGATTCTCCACGAAGCTCAGACAGACAGACAGGGCTGTGTTTCCAAACCCTTCACTCCAGTTGTATTTAATGAACTCCTATTTTTACAAAACCTCTGTTATATTAAAAAAAAGAGAAAACCCAGAACAGTTAATTCAGGAATCACAACAGTTATTAAATGTCTCTAAAATATCAATTCCCAATCCTTTTAAAATTTAGGAATTGATTTTAAAAAATTGAACATTTAAAAAATATAAATAAATAAATAAACAAATGAATGAATAGAGGAATTGCGTGGAGCCGTCTTGAGAAACAGCCTGGGCCTTGGAGAGACAGAAATAACCAAGAAGAACACGAGAGCCATTGTTAGAGGGAGAGAGAGAGAGGAGACGAGAGAAAGAAAAGAGAGGGAGAGAGAGAGAGAGAGAGAGAGAAGATTTCAACGACTGCCGCTCCGACCGCAGCCCCAGAAACGAGAACAAAACACGGGCTGGACTGCGTTACGAGTCTGGGGAGTGAGAGTCGGAGCGAGCACGGGCACGGGAAAAACTACCTGCTGCATTCAGACAAAAAAATTATATATATTATATTTCGTTTTTGCGTTTAGTGCCAAATGTTAAGTCTTGAGGCGGTGCCTTTGAAGCATGCATGCCCGAGCCCCAGATTGGAACCCAGGCCTCCAGAGGAAGGGTGAAAGGCTGGTCTAGTGCATTAACATGAACCACGCTAAGCCACCTAGCCCCAGATTGGAACCCAGGCCTCCAGAGGAAGGTGAAAGGCTGGTCTAGTGCATTAACATGAACCGCTAAGCGCCACCTAGCCCCCCAGATTGGAACCCAGGCCTCCAGAGGGGAAGGTTAAAGGCTGGTCTAGTGCATTAACATGAACCCGCTAAGCGCCACCTAGCTCCCCCAGATTGGAACCCAGGCCTCCAGAGGAAGGTGGAAGGCTGGTCAAGTGCATTCACATTATTTTTACACCAAAGTGTTTAAGGATAGCTACAGCTGGGTGGGCAAGTCAGCGGGAGGAGAATGCAGTTCCCGGGTGCAGAGTGGAGGAGCGTACTGCATTAACTCTTCATTAGAAAGGTGAGGAGACACTCCCACACCCCCTTCCCTCCCCTCCCCTCCCCTAAAGCTGGTGTTTACCCTCGTTAGGCCTTGGTTCACTGCTGTTCCCTAATGTAGTCATTGCAGGCCACTCGACAGCGCCTTCCCCGAAAGACCACGGAGAGAAGCCACAAAACGACTTCCAAACAAACACAGGCACTGAAAAAAAAAACAGCAGCGTCCCAGAACAATTTTAAAAATAGTGTTCACTGTGCTGTCTGCACTATACAACACTAATAAAACCCTGTACAGAACTACAGCAGCTACCCACCATGGTGTCTATATAAAAAAGTGCTGATCTAGTCGCTGGCATTGCCTGCTGTGTGCTGGCAGAGCCTCGCTGTGCTGTACTGCACACAGGGCAATGCTGGCGGGACCACACTATATACACTAATATAAAACCTGTACAGAACTACAGCAGCTACCCACCATGGTGTCTATATAAAGTGCTGATCTAGTGTGCTGGCA
Source organism: Huso huso (assembly GCA_036884735.1). Taxonomy (NCBI): domain Eukaryota; kingdom Metazoa; phylum Chordata; class Actinopteri; order Acipenseriformes; family Acipenseridae; genus Huso; species Huso huso. The sequence goes on along the minus strand of JAHFZB010001222.1, from coordinate 4,681 downwards.
TTGCCTGCTGTGTGCTGGGCAGAGCCTCGCTGTGCTGTACTGCACACAGGACAATGCTGGCGGGACCGCACTATACAACACTAATATAAAACCCTGTACAGAGCTACAGCAGCTACCCACCATGGTGTCTATATAAAGTGCTGATCTAGTGCGCTGGCATTGCCTGCTGTGTGCTGGGCAGAGCCTGTGCTGTATCAGTACTGCAGGGCAATGCTGGCGGGACCGCACTATATAACACTAATATAAAACCCTGTACAGAACTACAGCAGCTACCCCGCCATGGTGTCTATATAAAGTGCTGATCTAGCGCTGGCATTGCCTGCTGTGTGCTGGGCAGAGCCTCGCTGTGCTGTACTGCACACAGGGCAATGCTGGCGGGACCACACTATAACACTAATATAAACCCTGTACAGAACTACAGCAGCTACCCACCATGGTGTCTATATAAAGTGCTGATCTAGTGCGCTGGCATTGCCTGCTGTGTGCTGGGCAGAGCCTGTGCTGTCCTGCACACAGGGGCAATGCTGGCGGGACCGCACTATATAACACTAATATAAAACCCTGTACAGAACTACAGCAGCTACCCACCATGGTGTCTATATAAAGTGCTGATCTAGTGCGCTGGCATTGCCTGCTGTGTGCTGGGCAGAGCCTCGCTGTGCTGTTCTGCACACAGGACAATGGGCGGGACGCGCTATATAACACTAATATAAAACCTGTGCAGAACTACAGCAGCTAGACCATGGTGTCTATATAAAAGTGCTGATCTGAGTGCTGGCATTGCCTGCTGTGTGTGCTGGGCAGAGCCTCGCTGTATGTACTGCACACAGGGCAATGCTGGAGGACCGCACTATATAACACTAATATAAAACCCTGTACAGAACTACAGCAGCTACCCCACCATGGTGTCTATATAAAGTGCTGATCTAGTGCGCTGGCATTGCCTGCTGTGTGCTGGGCAGAGCCTCGCTGTGCTGTACTGCACACAGGGCAATGCTGGCGGACCGCACTATATAACACTAATATAAAACCCTGTACAGAACTACAGCAGCTACCCCACCATGGTGTCTATATAAAGTGCTGATCTAGTGCTGGCATTGCCTGCTGTGTGCTGGCAGAGCCTCGCTGTAACTGTCCTGCACACAGGCAATGCTGGCGGGACCGCACTATATAACACTAATATAAAACCCTGTACAGAACTACAGCAAATAACAAAACATCTGAAAACCTGGCAGGACTAATCACACTACAACACGCTGCAGAATGATCCAACACTTAGTTTAAGGGGCTGGGTGCGGGTGGGGGTCTCCAGCACACCAGGGTTAAGAGCACAGATTTCAGAGAAGTGGGGGGGGGGGGGGGGGGGGCGGACTTCCTGGAGTTTCTGGCTAAACCAGTCAGAGCAGGAAGTCGCTATTGTTCTACAAAACCACTTCCCAGTGACTGCACTTCCTGTCTGCCAGCGAGCAATTCAATATTACACAGAGACAGCGAGAGAGACATGCAGAGACAGCGAGAGACATGCAGACAGAGACACAGAGAGAGAGAGAGAGAGAGACGCAGAGACAGAGCGAGCGAGAGAGAGAGAGATAGACATGCGGAGAGAGACACACAGAGACAGCGAGAGAGAGACACACACACACACACAGAGACAGCAAGAGAGAGACAGAGACACACAGACAGAGAGAGAGAGAGAGAGAGAGAGAGACACACAGAGACAGCAGAGAGAGAGAGAGACACACACACACACACACAGAGACAGCAAGAGAGAGACAGAGACACAGACACAGAGAGAGAGAGAGAGAGAGAGAGAGACACACAGAGACAGCGAGAGAGAGAGAGAGAGAGAGACACACACACACAGATTCAGGTTCTTTTCATTACAGTCTCCCACTTTCACACACTCCTGTACAGAAAACCAGGCACATTGTAATAACGCACTCATCTATTGAGGTGCGCTGGTTCATTTGTTCCCTACACCCTTTCATACAACTCCTGCGAAAAACACACACACACACACACACACACACACGCGCGCACGTCAGCGCTGACTCGGACAGTGCGTCATCACGCATCTGCTAGCCTCCTCCCCCCTCCGACAAACACACTTCTCTGCCTCTCTCTCAACTCTGTCTCTTAGCAACCGACATACTTCAGAACTAAAAATAAAAATAAAATAAATAAATAAAACTAAGAAGACAGGATCAGAGGAGCCGGAGAAAATAAAACGAAAACAAATCCTTTAAAACCAGGAGACAGAGAGAGATGCAACAGGTAGAGCCTCTGTATAGAAGCTACTGAATCACGGCTGTGCGGTATCCCATAATAACACCGAGATCATCCCACTGTCCCGGGGGGAAGGGGGGTCTCTGGACTCTTGACCGGAGGGTCGGGTTCAATCCCAGGTGGGGGACACTGCTTGTACCCTTGAGCAAGGTACTTTACCTAGATTGCTCCAGTAAAAACCCAACTGTATAAATAGGTAATTATATGTAAAAATAATGTGGTATCTTGTAACGTTTGTAAGCCGTCCTGGATAAGGGAAGCGTCTTTAAAAATTAATAATTAAAATTACCTTCAAAATGAAAGCGACTAACAATTGCAAATCATTGGAAAAATCAACAAAATCAGGAATTGATTTTAGAAAGGAATTGAAAAACAGGAAAAATGACCCCGACAGACAGACGGACCGGACGGACGGACAGACAGACAGACGCATTACATCCACCATCGTCCGTGCTACACAGCCCTGCGGGGTGGGAGAGGCCAGCCGCCTCCTCCCAGAGCGCGTTCAGCTCAGAGATTACAGCAGAGTGCTGATAAGCCTGCCCAGCGCAGGTCACCCTACCTGGCTGCAGAATCACTTATCAGGCAGCATCGCTGACTTCACAGAAACAGAAACCGCAAGAGATCCGCCTGAAAATACTTCCAACCGCCTGCCCTGAACCAGGAAGCAAAAATAAATAAATAAAGACTCCTGTTGCATAGCGGGCGCCACCCATTCCAGGTTTTACTACCAGCTCGGTGAGCCACAGCTCAGCGCCAACGAACTCAGGTGTGTCTTATTTAAACGCGCAGCGGATCCCAGAAATGGATCAAACTGCTGTGCAATGCAATGGCAGCCTTACTGTCACTGTCAGGGTCTGTCAAGTCAGCTCAATATGGATTAAATGGTCGATTTCCAGCCCTCTGTACAGACCGATTCAGGGTGTGGAGGAGCAAGGCGGTTTCACTGGAAGGAAATTTCCAGCATCGAATTCTGCCGACGTGCTCCAAGCGACACCCAACACCACGCTGTGGCAACGGAGAGCACCCTCCCTATCAATCTCTCCGTCCCTTCTTTATTTAGCCTGGGAGGTATTCAGGATTTCAAGTCCCGAGAGAAGGGGAGAGAGGGAGGGTCTGCAAGGGAGAGAGGGGAGAGTGTAAGGGAGACGGAGGGTCTGCAAGGGAGAGACGGGAGTTTGTAAGGGAGAGACAGAAGGGTCTGTAAGGGGAGACGGGAGTTTGTAAGGAGAGACGGAAGGGGTCTGTAAGGGAGACCCGGGAGTTTGTAAGGGGAGAGACGAAGGGTCTGTTTATGGTTTGTTGAGGTTTCATATAACTAGTTTATTTATTTTTTTGAAGCACATGTTATCGGACACACAGTCAGATCGCACTGCAAAGGAATTTTGATACTGTGGGACTGGATTGCAAAAATAATTGAAAAATTGATCCTCAACCCCGGATTATTAATATTAATAATAATAATAATAATAATAATAATAATAATAATAATAATAATAATAATAATAATAATAATAATATGCATCTAGCATCACATTAAAGTTTTTACAAAAGCCCCAGCGTTTGTTCCTGGCACAGCTCTGACACTAACAGAGTTCTCAAACAGAAACCCAATCTCACTGCAGGCAGACTCCAGCACAGCGACCCTGTGACCTGGAAGCAGTATAAATATCCCAGCGCATCGCAAGTATAGTTGAACCAAACACCCCTGACACACACACACACACACACCTCTCTCCTGATCCGTCCCTCAAAGCCGATTACCTCCTGACAATGTCTGCTGCTTCTCAGCCCCGGTTCGCATGCTCTAGACTGGACTAGAATGATCCAAGTTCAAGGTATAATGACAAACTGGGCGCAGGCGTACAAAACCAAACTAAAATTACAACCCATTATGACCCCCGACAAAATCTACATCCACAGAAATGTTTATAACATGATTCCCATTCCTTTAGCCCCAATAACTTTCATTACTGCACTGGTGTTGAGAATTAAACAGAGCTGAACTGGAACTGGAATTAAAATTAAATTCCTGTTTTTCAATTCTAATTCTAATTCTATCTGCCCCATTACACTTCACTGACAGAAACTCCCTTCTATCACACATGGGGCACAAATAACTATCTGTGTGTGTGTGTTTATATCTGTAAAATCTTTTGGTACAATGTTTTTATTTTATTTTTTTTATTATTTATTTTCTAATTACTTTGGCAATACTTCTGCTCTAGTCGTGCCGATAAAGCATCTTCGAGAGAGAGAGAGAGTCCCCAACACGCTGTTTATTTCAGCACTCCACATCAGAAAGGGAATTCATATTCCCAGCTGGAGAGAATAATCCGTGGTTTGAGTTACATAAAAGGGCTGCCGATGATGTAACCTCCGCAGAACGAGGGAC
>JAHFZB010001221.1:0-10157 GCA_036884735.1 Huso huso | reverse complement strand
AAGAGCCACCAGCCACACAATCACCAGACCCAATCCAGAGTTACCAGCCACACAATCACACGAAATGCATCAGACACACAATCACACAAGAACGACCAGCCACACAATCACAAGAACGACCAAATAACAAGCCACACAATCACACGAAGAGCGACCAGCCACACAATCACAAAGAGCGACCAGACACACAATCACACGAGCCACCAATCACAACAATCACACGAATCAACCAGCAACGCAATCCACAAGCACACAAGCGAGCCACCACAATCACACGAGCGACCAGCCACACAATCAAACGGTGCAACCAGCCACACAATCACACGAAACACCAGCCACACAATCACAAAGAGCGACAGCCACACAATCGCGATGCCGAGCCACCAGCCACACAATCAGAAGAACGACCACACAATCTTCAAGGAAATGTACCGAAAGCCACGCAATCACAAGAGCAACCAGCTACACAATCACCAGAGCTTACTTTCAGCCATTAATAATCACAAGAGCCACTCAGCTACTCAATAACAAGACTGGACCAGGACACAATCAATGTTTAAATCAGCCACACAATCACACGAAATTTTACCAGCAACACAATCACACGAGTTTAACAGCCACACACAATCAGAAGAGAGCGCATCAGCCCTCACAATCACAGTAGATGACTAGCAAACACAATCACACGAACCCATCAGCCACAAAATCACACGAAATGCATCAGTTATTATTCATCAGAAGAGCTTAATTGTAGCCACACAATCACAAGAGTTTACCATCACTCAGCCACACAATCCGCACGAAGCAAATTTAACACTCTTACCTAATCACACGAAATGCACTAGTGACACACTCACACGAAGGACCAGCCACACGAGCGACCACACACTATCGGGAAGAAGTTTTACCAGCCACAATCACACACGAGTGACCAGCTACGGTATCACGAAGCCGCACAACCAAATAATCGCGACGCATCAGCCACAATAATCAAATGACCAACCAGCCAAGCAATCACAAGAGTTTAATTGTGCCCCTCACCATCACACAATCACCGAATACCGACCACACAATCACACGGTTTACTAGCTACACAATCACATGATTGTACCAGCTACAAATCAAATGAGCCACCAGCCACAAATCACACGAGCTACCAGCAACACAATCACACGAGCCAACAGCCACCCATTCACAAGAGCAACCAGCCACACAATCACACGAGCTACCAGCCACACAATCACAAGAACGACCAGACACACAATCACACAAGCGACCAGCCACACAATCACACGAGGACTGTAGCCCACAATCACACGAGCGACCCACCACACAATCTTACTGTGACCAGCCACACAATCACAAGAGCGATTAGCCACACAATCACAAGAGCTAACCAGCCACACAATCACACGAGCGACCAGCCACACAATCAGTACAGGAATCACACCAGTGACATAATCACACGAGCGAACAGCCACACAATCACAAGAGCGACCAGCAACGCAATCAGAATAGCTATCAGCCACACAATCACAAGAACGACCAGCCACACAATCAGAAGAGCCACCTGCCACACAATCACACGAGCGACCAGCCACACAATCACACAAGAGCGACCAGCCACACAATCACAAGAGCAACCAGCCACACAATCACAAGAGCGACTACCAGCCACGCAATCACACGAGCTACCACCCACAGAATCAGAAGAGCTACCAGCCACGCAATCAGACACGAGCGACCAGCCACACAATCACAAGAGCCACCAGAAATCCACGCAAATCACACGAGCGACCAGCCACACAATCACACGAAGTGACCAGCCACACAATCACACGAGCGACCAGCCACACAATCACACGAGCGACCAGCCACACAATCAAATGACCAACCAGCCACACAATCACAGAGCGACCAGCCACACAATCACAAGAGCTGGGCCAGCCACACAATCACAAGAGCGACCAGCAACACAATCACAAGAGCGACCATCCACAATCACAAGAGCGACCAGCCACACAATCACCAGAGCTACCAGCCACACAATCACAAGAGCGACCCACCACACAATCACAAGAGCGACCAGCCACACAATCAAAAGAGCAGACACACAATCAGCCACACAATCACACGACTGACCAGCAACACAATCACACGAGCACCAACAAAATCACACAAGCGACCACACACTATCAGAAGACCGACCAGCCCCGCCATCACACGAGCGACCAGCCACACAATCACAAGAGCGATCATCCACTCAATCACACGAGCTACCAGCCACACAATCACACGAGCACCAGCCAAGCACACCAAGAGCCACAAGTCAGCACCATCAATCACACGGGCGACCAGCCACAATTCACAAGAGCAACCAGCTACACAATCACACGAGCTATCAGCCACACAATCACAAGAGCGACCAGCCACACAATCGCATGAGCCACCAGCCACACAATCAGAAGAACGACACAGTCACAATAATCACAAGAACGACCAGCCACACAATCACAAGAGCAACCAGCCACACAATCACCAGAGCGAACAGCCACACAATCACAAGAGCGACCAGCCACATTAATCACACGAGCGACCAGTCACACAATCACATGAAGAACGACTGGAGCCACGCAATCACAAGAGCAGAAGAACCCACAATCAATGAAATACCAGCCACGCAATCACAAGAGCAACCAGCCACACAATCACCAGAGCGACCAGCCACACAATCACAAGAAGCGACCAGCAATGCAATCACAAGAGCGACAAGCCAAATAATCACACGAGCGACCAGCCAATCACAAGAGCAACCAAAACACAATCAACCAGCTAACACAAATCACAAGAGCGACCAGCCACACAATCACACAAGCGACCAGCCACACAATCACAAGTGCGAACCGCCACACAATCAGAAGAGCGAACAGCCACACAATCATAAGAGCCACCTGCCACGCAATCACACGAGCAACCAGCCACACAATCACACGAGCAACCAGCCACACAATCACACGAGCGACCAGCAACGCAATCACACGAGCGACAAGCCACAAATCACATGAGCCACCAGCCACACAATCAAACGAGCAACCAGCCAACAAATCACACGAGTTTACCAGCCACACAATCACAAGAGCGACCAGCCACAGAATCACAAGATTGTACCAGCCACACAATCAAATGAACGACCAGCCACACAATCACATGAGCAACCAGCCACAATCAATAACCAGAGCGAATGAGCACCAGCCAATCACAAGAGCAACCAGCCACACAATCACACAAGCTACTTTTCAGCAACGCAATCACACGAGCTACCAGCCACAGAATCAGAAGAACCACCAGCCACACAATCACACAAGCCACCAGCCACACAATCACAAGAGTTTAACGACCAGCCACACTATCACGAAGAGCCACCAGCCACACAACCACACGAAAGGACCAGCCACACAATCACACGAGCGACCAGTGACACAATCACACGAGTTTACAGCCACACAATCACATAATCACAATCACATAGAGACCAGCCACACAATCACAAGAGCGACCAGCCACACAATCACACGAGCACCAGCCACACAATCACACGAGGTACCAGCAACGCAATCACAGGATTGTACAGCCACACAAATCACCAGAGCAACCAGCCACACAATCACATGAGCAACCAGCCACACAATCACAAGAAGCGAACATCAACGCAATCACACGAGCTACCAGCCACACAATCACACGAGAGCCACCAGCCACAAATCAAAAGAGCAACCAGCCACACAATCACAAGAGCAACCAGCCACACAATCAACGAAGATCAACGGACACAATCACACGAACGACCAGACACACAATCACAAGATTGTACAGCCACATAATCACAAAAACGACCAGCCACACAATCACATGAGCAACCAGCCACACAATCACACGAGCCTCCAGCCACGAGAATCACAAGAGCAAGACTAACCAGCCACATCTATCAGAAGAGCCACCAGCCACAATAATCACACGAAAGCAACCAGCCACACAATCACACGAAGGGACCAGCCATGAAATCACAAGAGCGACCAGCCACACAATCACACGAGCGAATCAGCAACGCAATCACACGAGCAACCAGCCAAACAATCACACGAGCGACCAGCCACACAATCACACGAGTGAGCGACCAGCCACAAAACACAAGAACGGCCAGCCACACAATCACAAGAGCGACCACCCCCACAAGCAACACCTCCAAGCAATCACAATCACCAGCAACACAATCACACGAGCCAGCCACACAATCACAGGAGCCACCAGCCACACAATCACACGAAAGACCAGCCACAGAATCACAAGAGCTACCAGCCACACAATCACAAGAGCGACCAGCCACACAATCACAAGAGCGACCAGCCACAAAATCACAAGAGCTGACCAGTGACACAATCACAAGAGCCACCAGCCACACAATCACACGAGCAACCAGCAACACAATCACAAGAGCCACCAGCCACACAATCAGAAGAGCTGACCAGCCACACAATCACAAGAGCCCAGCCACACAATCACACGAACGACCAGCCACAAAATCACAATAGCAACCAGCCAGACAATCACAAGAGCGACCAGCCACACAATCACAAGAGCTAACAGCCACACAATCACAAGAGCCACCAGCCACACAATCACACGAGCAACCAGCCACACAATCTCACAAGAGCAACCAGCCACACAATCACAAGACCGAACAGCACACAATCACAAGAGCCACCGGCCACACAATCACACGAGCAACCAGCCACACAATCACACGAAGAAAGACCAGCCACAAATCACAAGAGCGACTCACAGCCACACAATCAAATGAGCAACCAGCCACACAATCACACGAACGACCAGCCACACAATCACACGAAGCTACCACCCACACAATCACACGAAATTTACCAGCCACAAATCACACGAGTGACCAGCAACACAATCACACGAAGCGACCAGCCACAACAATCACAAGAGCGACCAGCCACACAATCACATGAGCAACCAGCCACACAATCACAAGAGCGCATGCCACACAATCACAAGAGCGAACAGCCACAATAATCACAAGAACGACCAGCACACAATCACACAAGCGACCAGCCACACAATCACACGAGCGACCAGCCACAATCTTCACAAGAGCTTAACAAAGCCAATCAATAAAGCCACAAGAGCAATCCCAGCCACACAATCACACAAGAGCGACCAGCCACACAATCACAAGACCGACCAGTGACACAATCACATGAGCCAGTAACAACAGCCACACAAAATCACAAGAGCAACCAGCCACACAATCACAAGAGCACCAGCCACACAATCACACGAGCTATGACAGCCACACACAATCACAAGAGCTACCAGCCACACAATCACAAGAGCGACCAGCCACACAATCATAAGAGCTGACCAGCAACACAATCACACGAACGACCAGCCACACAATCACACGAGCGACCAGCCACACAATCACAAGAGAGCCCTCACAGCCACACAATCAGAAGAGCGACCAGCCGCAGAATCACAAGAACGACCAGCCACACAATCACACGAGCGAACAGCCACACAAATCACAAGAGCAACCAGCTACACAATCACACGAGCTATCAGCCACACAATCACAAGAGCGACCAGCCACACAATCACATGAGCGACCAGCCACACAAATCAGAAGAACCACCAGCCACAATCACACGAGCGACCAGCCACGCAATCACAAGAGCGAACGGCCACACAATCACAGGAGCGACCAGCCACACAATCACACGAGCGACCAGCCACACAATCACACGAACGACCAGCCACACAATCACACGAGCGACCAGCCACACAATCAAAGATCGACCAGCCACACATCACAATCAGAGCGACCAGAGTTTCACACAGCCCACACAATCACAATCGAGCGACCAGCCACACAATCACACGAGCGACCAGCCACAAATCACACGATCGACCAGCCACACAAGCACACCAAGCCACCAGCACCACGAATCACAAGAGCGACCAGCCACACAATCACAAGAGCCCGACCAGCCACACAATCAACACAAGCAACCAGCCACACAATCACACGATGATCGACCAGCCACACAATCACAAGAATGACCAACCACACAATCACAAGAGCGACCAGCCACACAATCAAAGAGCGACCAGCCACACAATCACAAGAGCGACCAGCCACACAATCACACGAAGCGACCAGCAACACAATCACAGGAAGCGACCAGCCACACAATCACAAGAGCGACCAGCCACACAATCACAAGAGCGACCAGTGACACAATCACACGAGCAACCAGCCACACAATCACAAGAACGGTCAGCAACACAATCACACGAGCGACCAGCCACACAAATCACACGAGCTTACCAGCTACACTATCAGAAGAGCAAAACAGCCACACAATCCAGAAGCTACCACCACACAATCACACGAGCAACCAGCCACACAATCACAATAACGAAATCCAGCCACACAATCACACACGAGAGACCAGCACGAATCACACGAGATTGACCAGCCACATAATCAAATGAGCGACCAGCCACAATATCACATGAGCAACCAGCCACAATAATCACACGAGCGACCAGCAACCACAAATCGGGCAATGCTACCAGCCACAGAATCAGAAGAGCCACCAGCCACACAATCACAAGAGCAACCAGCCACAGAATCACAAGAAGGACCAGCCAAAGAATCACAAGAGCGACCAGTGACACAATCACACGAGCGACCAGCCACACAATCACAAGAACGACCAGCCACAATCACAAGAGCGAACAGCCACACAATCACAAGAGCAACCAGCCACACAATCACACGACCAACCAGCCACACAATCAGAAGAGCCACTCATCCACGCAAATCACACGAGCGGCCACCTACACAATCACCAGCCACCAGTGACACAATCACACGAGCAACCAGCCACATAATCACACGCCACGACCACTCAAAATCACATGAGAGACCAGCCACACAATTACAAGAGCGACCAGCCACACAAGCACACGAGCGACCAGCCACACAATCACACGAGCGACCAGCCACACAATAACAGGGGCGACCAGCCATGAAATCACCAGAGCGACCAGCCACACAATCACAAGAGCGACCAGCCACACAATCACAAGAGCGACCAGCCACACAATCACACAGCGACCAGCCACACAATCACACGAGCTACCAGCCACAGAATCACAAGAGCGACCAGCCACACAATCACAAGAGCGACCACCCACACAATCACAAGAGCCACCAGCCACACAATCACAAGAGCAACCAGCCACAATCACCAGACCAACCAGCACACAATCACAAGAGCGAACAGCCACACAATCACAAGAGCGACCAGCCACACAATCACAAGAGCAAACCACCACACAATCACACAAGCGACCAGACACACAATCACAAAGAGCGACCAGCCACACAATCACACGAGCGACCAGCCACACAATCACAAGAGCGACCAGCCACACAATCACAAGAGCGACCAGCCACACAATCACAAGAGCGACCAGCCACACAATCACAAGATCGACCAGCCACACAATCACACGAGCGACCAGCCACACAATCACAAGAGCGACCAGCCACACAATCACAAGAGCGACCAGCCAACAATCAGAAGAGACCGACCAGCCACACAATCACAAGAGCGACCAGCCACAAATCACACGAGCGACCAGTGACACAATCACACGAGCGACCAGCCACAAATCACACGACCACCGACCAGCCACACAATCACAAGACAACTCGACCAGCCAATCAATCACACGAGCTACCAGCCACACAATCACAATCAGAACAACCAGCCACACAATCACAAGAGCGACCAGCCACACAATCACACGAAGCGACCAGCCACACAATCACAGAAGAGCGACTCACAGCCACACAATCACAAGAACAGACCAGCCAACCAATCTACACAAATCACAAGCTAACAGCCACATAATCACAAGAGCGACCAGTGACACAATCACAATGAGCGACCAGCCACACAATCACACGAGCAAACAGCCACAAAATCACACGAGCGACCAGCCACACAATCACAAGAGCCAACAGCCACACAATCACAAGAGCGACCAGCCACACAATCACCGAGCGACCAGCCACACAATCACAAGAGCAATAAGCCACACAATCACAAGAGCGAACAGCCACACAATCACAATAGCGACCAGCCACACAATCACAAGAGCAACCAGCCACACAATCACGAACGACCAGCCACACAATCACAAGAGCCACCAGCCACACAATCACATGAGCCGACCAGCCACACAATCACAAGAGCGACACAGCCACACAATCACAAGAGCAATCATCCACTCAATCACACGAGCAACCAGCCACACAATCACACGAGCAACCAGCCACACAATCAGAAGAGCGACCAGCCACACAATCACACGAGCGACCAGCCACACAATCACAAGAGCAACCAGCCACACAATCACACGAGCGACCAGCCACACAATCACACGAGCGACCAGCCACACAATCACAAGAGCGACCAGCCACACAATCACATGAGCAACCAGCCACACAATCACAAGAGCGACCAGCCACACAATCACACGAGCTACCAGCCACACAATCACAAGAGCGACCAGCCACACAATCACACGAGCGACCAGCCACACAATCACAAGAGCGACCAGCCACAAATCACAGAACGACCAGCCACACAATCACAAGAGCGACCAGCCACACAATCACAAGAGCAACCAGCCACACAATCACAAGAGCAACCAGCTACACAATCACACGAGCTATCAGCCACACAATCACAAGAATGACCAGCCACACAATCACAATGACCGACCAGCCACACAATCAGAAGAAAGACCCAGCCACACAATCACACGAGCGACCATCGCCACACAATCACAAGAGCCACCAGCCACACAATCACAAGAGCGACCAGCCACACAATCACACGAGCAACCAGCCACACAATCACACGAAAGACAAGCCACACAATCAAACGAGCGACCAGCCACACAATCACCAGAGCGACCAGCCACACAATCACAAGAGCGACCAGCCACACAATCACAAGAGCGACCAGCCACACAATCGCATGAGCCACCAGCCACACAATCACAAGAACGACCAGCCACACAATCACAAGAGCGACCAGCCACGCAATCACATCGACCAGCCACACAATCACACCAGACCAGGCACATAATCACCAGAACGACCAGCCACACAATCACATCAACCAGCCACACAATCACCAGAGACAGCCACACAATCACACGAGCGACCAGCCACAATCAGAAGAGCCACCAGCCACACAATCACAAGAGCGACCAGCCACACAATCACAAGAGCGACCAGCCACACAATCACACGAGAGCGACCAGCCACATAATCACACAGCGACCAGCCACACAATCACACGAGCAACCAGCCACACAATCACACGAGCGACCAGCCACACAATCATAAGAGCGACCAGCCACACAATCACAAAGACCAACCAGCCACACAATCACAAGAGCGACCAGCCACACAATCACACGAGCACCACAGCCACACAATCACAAGAACGACCAGCCACAAAATCACACGGCGACCAGCCACAAATCACACGAGCAACCAGCCACACAATCACACGAGCGACCAGCCACACAATCACACGAGCGACCAGCCACACAATCACAAGATGGACCATCCACGCAATCACAAGAGCGACCAGCCACACAATCACCAGAGCAAACCGCCACACAATCACACAAGCGACCAGCCACACAATCACAAGAGCGACCAGCCACACAATCACAAGAGCCACCAGCCACACAATCACAAGAGCGACCAGCCACACAATCACAAGAGCGACCAGCCACACAATCACAAGAGCGACCAGCCACACAATCACAAGAGCGACCAGCCACACAATCACACACGAAAATAACCAGCCACACAATCACACGAGCGACCAGCCACACAATCACACGAGCGACCAGCCACACAATCACACGAGCGACCAGCCACACAATCACAAGAACGACCAGCCACACAATCACACGAGCGACCAGCCACACAATCACACGAGCGACCAGCCACACAATCACAAGAGCCACCAGCCACA
>JAHFZB010001220.1:0-5000 GCA_036884735.1 Huso huso | reverse complement strand
TTATTTACAATATTATGTTGAATAAAAATCAAAAGCAAAGTCTGATTTCTATTAAATATGGAATAAACAATGGTGGATGCCAATTACTTTTGTCAGTTTCAAGTTATTTCAGAGAAAATTGTGCCTTCTTCGTTTTTTGTGGAGGGTACCAACAAATTTGAGCTACGTCTGTATATATATATATATATATAAATTGCATGCACCTCGGTTTGAAGCAATATGGCCATAGGAGGTGGATGGAAAAACTCCATATCGTAGCTACCGGGGCATTGAAGACTCCATATCGTAGCTACCGGGCATGCGGTTATATATATATATATATATATATATATATATATATATATATATATATATATAATTATTATTGTTATTTTTTTTTTTTTTTTTTTTTTTTTTGTTAGGAGTTAGGATTAGGTATTTACTCGCGCACAGTTTTGAATGTTATTTCCGAATCTCTCCTTTAACATGTCTGAAGGGGACACTGTATTACTTAAAACGTGTTAACAGTGAGCAGTTACCTTGGGATTACACACCAGGTTCAGACGCATTGATTGGACTAATGTATCCGCGGGCGACCTAAGACTCACCGTTTCAACGGTGTCAGTAGTGCTCAACAGAAAAGAATGCATACAGAAGAATATTGTATACTGGCCATGGGCTTTGGTTTTGCCAGAGCCGTAACTAAACATTTAGCTACGGGGCATGCAAATATATATATATATATATATATATATATATATATATATATATATATATAAATATATCCTGGTACATTTGAAATTCATTATCCTCCATACTTGCATAGCTTTGCAAGTTTAAAATAAAGCAAGCAACCCGGGCAAAGTTATATATATATATATATATATATATATATATATCTAAATATATATATATATATAAACACATTCGTTGGCAACCGGAGGTATGGAAATAAATCCATATCATAGCTACCGGGCATACAATTATATATATATATATATATATATATATATATATATATATATATATATATATATATATATTTTTATTTTTTTTTTTTTTTTTTTTTTTTTTGGATGTTAGGAAAATAGGATGGTATTTACTAAGCGCATAGTTTTGAATGTTATTTCCAAATCTCTCCTTTAACATGTCTGAAGGGGACACTGTATTACTAAAAACGTGAATTAACGTCTTAAAACGTGTTAACAGTGAGCAGTTACCTTGGGATTACACACCAGGTTCAGACGCATTGATTGGACTAATGTATCCGCAGATACCTAAGACTCACCGTTTCAACGGTGTCAGTAGTGCTCAACAGAAAAGAATGCATACAAAGAATATTTGTATACTGGATGGGCTTTGGTTTTAATTTTGGCAAAACATCCAAAACCAGAGGTCTGCCAAAAACGTATATGTTTATATATTTCAATAATATATATATATATAATAATAATAAACCCCCCCCTTTTGCCAGCGATGGTTTGAAGACACATCAGGAGGGGTTACAGTCCATATCCTAACAAAGAAAAGAACACTCCTACACCACATGGATCCGGTATATGTTTGGTGCTCTTTCTTCACATATAATTGGTGAGTGCTGGTTTTTTCTCAAGCTTTTTTGTGCTGTGAGGGACGTTCCGGGTCTAATGCTGGCTCCCGCGGCTGCAGCTCCCCAACTCTGAATCCTCCTCACATAACTCACCTTTGGAAACAATAACAAACGCTGAAGTGTCCGGCTGAAAATCGTCATCAACGCCTTTTTTTTTTTTAACGTAGCTGCTTCCCTTTGTCTTAGAACCTCCTTCAACCTGCAACCCGCTGGACTAATTTCTCCAATAGGGGACCTTTACTCAGCTGTTTGAATGGAATCTCATTCCAGTACATGCAACAGAAAAGAATGCATACAGTCAAAGGTTGGTTTACTGGCCATCAGGCAGTCCATTTTTGCCAGGAAGCAAACGATTATCTTACCAAGGCATTCAAATGAATAAAAATATATATATAGTTTGAATTCTATTAAATATGTCATAATATTGTATACTGGCCATGGGCTTTGGTTTTTCCAGAGCCGTAACTAAGCATTTTAGCTTTCAGGCATGCAAATATATATATATATATATATATATATTTGTATAAATTTGGTTGAACCCGGTTTGCAACCATACCGGGATGGAAAGACTCCATAAACTTAGCTACCGGGCAAATTATAAATATATATATAATTATTATTGTTAATATTTTTTTTTTTTTTTTTTTTTTTTTGGATGTTAGGAGTTAGGGTGGTATTTACTTGACCATAGTTTTGAATGTTATTTCGAATCTCTCCTTTAACATGTCTGAAGGGGACACTGTATTACTTAAAACGTGTTAACAGTGAGCAGTTATCTTGGGATTACACCAGGTTCAGGCGCATTGATTGGACTAATGTATCCATGAAGCGACCTAAGACTCACCGTTTCAACGGTGTCAGTAGTGCTCAACAGAAATAATGCATACAGAAAAATATTGTATACTGGCCATGGGCTTTGGTTTTGCCAGAGCCGTAACTAAACATTTGGCTACCGGGGCATGCAAATATATATATATATATATATATATATATATATATATATATATATATATATATATATATATATATATATATATATAAATTGCATGCACCTCTATATAGTGAGCAGTTTGAAGCAACCCATTTCTGGATGGAAAGAATCCATATACGTTTACCGGGGCATGTAAGACTCCATATCATGTAGCTACCGCATGCAAAATTATATATGCATATATATATATATATATATATATATATATATATATATATGTTTATATAAAAAACAACTGGACCTCCCTGGTTTTACACAGTTTGAAGCTTTGTCTTCACATGGTGGTGGATGGAAAGACTCCATGCTCGTAGCTACCATACATGCAAGACTCCATTCAAACTACGGGGCATATCCAATTATATATATATATATATATATATATATATATATATATATATATATATATATATATATATATAAATATTATTTTTTTTTTCTTTTTTTTTTTTTTTTTTTTTGTTAGGAGTTAGGAACAGGATATTTACTTTCATAGTTTTGAATGTTGTTTCCAAATCTCTCCTTTAACATATCTGAAGGGACACTGTATTACTTTAAAAAACGTGAATTAACGTCTTAAAACGTGTTAACAGTGAGCAGTTACCTTGGGATTACACACCAATTTCAAACGCATTGATTGGACTAATGTGTCCGCAGGCGACCTAAGACTCACCGTTTCAACGGTGTCAGTAGTGCTCAACAGAAAGAATGCATACAGAAAAATATTGTATACTGGCCATGGGCTTTTTTGTTTTCCAGCCAGGTTCTCCCAAAAATATTTAGCTACCGGGAAATATATACATATATATTCTTATATATACATATATATATATATGTATGACAGCCTGAAATATATATATAAATCGAAAAATGCACCTCCGGGGGTCGTGGTTGCTGGTATAAACATATGGCTGGAAAATATCCATGAGCGTTTCAAGCCCGCGGGGGATGGAAGAACTCCATGTCGTAGCTACCGGGCATGCAATTATATATATATATATATATATATATATATATATATATATATAATTATTATTGTTATTTTTTTTTCTTTTTTTTTTTTTTTTTTTTTGGATGTTAGGAGTTAGGATGGTTTTTACTCGCGCATGGTTTTTAATGTTTTTTTCGAATCTCTCCTTTTACATGTCTGAAGGGGACACTGTATTACTTAAAACGTGAATTAACTTCTTAAAAACGTTTTAACAGTGAGCAGTTACCTTGGGATTACACACCAGGTTCAGGCGCATTGATTGGACTAATGTATCCGCAGGCGACCTAAGCGGTGTCAGTAGTGCTCAACAGAAAAGAATGCATACAGAAGAATATTGTATACTGGCCATGGGCTTTGGTTTTGCCAGAGCCGTAACTAAACATTTTAACTACCGGGGCATGCAAATATATATATATATATATATATATATATATATATATATATACATATATATACATATCCGCGACATGCACCTCCGGTGTGACAGTTTAAAAGCAACGGGAGAATGCATGGACGGAAAACTCCATCGTAGCTACCATTTAATTATATGCAATATATATATATATATATATATATATATATATATATATATATATATATATATATATATATATTATTATAAATGTTATTTTTTTTTTTTTTTTTTTTTTTTTTTGGATGTTAGGAGTTAGGATGGTATTTACTCGCGCATAGTTTTGAATGTTCTTTCCAGAATCTCTCCTTTAACATGTCTGAAGGGGACACTGTATTACTTAAACGTGAATTAACTTCTTAAAACGTTTTAACAGTGAGCAGTTACCTTGGGATTACACACCAGGTTCAGACGCATTGATTGGACTAATGTATCCGCAGGCGACCTAAGACTCACCGTTTCAACGGTGTCAGTAGTGCTCAACAGAAAAGAATGCATACAGAAGAATATATTATATACTGGCCATGGACTTTGGTTTTGCCCAGAGCCCTCCGTAAACTAAACATTTAGCTACGGGGCATGCAAATATATATATATATATATATATATATATATATATATATATATATATATATATATATATATATATTTATATAAATTTCCTGGTGAAACAACAGGAGGTGGATGGAAAGACTCCATATTGTAGCTCCATATCAAGATATATATATATATATATATATATATATATATATATATATATATATATATATATATATATATAAAATTATTATTACTGCTATTTTTTTTTCTTTTTTTTTTTTTTTTTTGGATGTTAGGAGTTAGGATGGTATTTATTCGCGCATAGTTTTTGAATGTTATTTCCGAATCTCTCCTTTAACATGTCTGAAGGGGACACTGTATTACTTAAAACGTGAATTAACGTCTTAAAACGTGTTAACAGTGAGCAGTTACCTTGGGATTACACACCAAGTTCAGACGCATTGATTGGACTAATGTATCC
>JAHFZB010001219.1:0-10210 GCA_036884735.1 Huso huso | reverse complement strand
GTTATTAAAAAATCAGAAGACACTGAATATTTTTAATTATAACAGAATTTGTATTAATTTGTGAAAAAATGCCTGCCACCGCAGATTGCTTTTAAGCTGGATGTTTACTCCTATGGTTTTTTTGACATTTTGTAAATTTCCACTGTGCACCATTAACCCAACGGTCAAATCAAAGTCTCATTGGCAAAAAAAAAAAAAATGTGTCCACGGCACCACAGCGTCAAACATGCTTCCGCGTACTCTGAGTGGCCTTTAGGAAAATATAACACGCCTTCAGTCAGCCGGGTATTCAGTCGCCTGGAGATCACCTTCTTTTTTGCTTCCAATTTATGTAAATATGTCATCATAATTCAAATTCTGCCATTTCCAGCTTTTTGAAAGGCTCACTTGTTGATGCAAAGTGACCGCTACTATTTTCAATGCACCTTGTCTCGTCCATTGTGTGGGAATCAGCGGCAGATACACCTGCAATTTGGGTATGAGCTGGGGTCACATTCTCTACAGCATAGAGATTCAGACCTGTAGCGGATCACCTTTCATATTAGTTGCTTGACTCTTATAAAAATTAGGGTAGCCCTTTATGTAAAACGCTAAACCTCTCCACAGCTTGGGTGCATTCATTGGGCTCACCTCCTACTTGCCACAGATTTTAAGGCCCATTTTCATGTTTCTGCATAAAGTACAAAGGGCATGGCAAGGTTAGTCAATCAACTGTAGCTTCTTTCATGGTAAAGCACAGGATTACAGTTACAGTATTGTTGTACAGGGGAATGTAGAAGAGGAAGCACAACACTAGATCAAGATGTACTTCATGGCTTTTCTATGAACTACAGGACCAAGGACTGACCTAATACCAATACATTTAAAACAGGCTCAAACCTGCTTCAATATATTCCTTCCACCACATTCTTACTGATTTTAATAAAGGGTAATAAAATCACCCTTCAGGTAAAAGCACAATTATCAAAGAGTTAAAGTGCAGTGCTTTTAACACCCACTGCTGTCAGGATCATTAACCCAGACTGTGCATTAGTTCGTAAAAAAAAAAAAAAAAAATCTTGTCCTAAACTTTTTTGCCCAGCCATGAGTAAAGAGAAGGCTAAATTACCCAGTGAACTTTATAGCAAGAAGCTACAACAGAAGATCATTTGTAGCAGATTTCAGTGGCACCGCCTGCAGCCACAGATGGGCTAACAGCATGACATTAGCCCAGTTTAACAAGGTATTTCAATTAACCTTGTGTTTTGGTAAACGGACAGTAAAATGAAGAAATTATTAAGAGTTTAAATATATAAAGTTTGACCTAAAAAAAAAACTATTGCATATTTAAACAGGTTTAAATGGTTGTACTAATGTTTTATTTTAATAATTTTTGATATACTTCCAACGCTATAGTGAAGACATAACAATACAGTGGCATGTTCACGAAAAACCCGGACCCTCCCCCACCCCACCTCATGCACTGGTCAACTGTTTGTCTGGCTACTACGTTTTACTACAAAAACATGGCAATGCAACGGCTATGGTTACATTAATTAAGGTATTTAAGGAATTCACTGTGTTTTTTTTTTTCTTTAAGGTCTGTTTTTTTTTTTTTAAACACTGTAGCGTGCACACAGCATGTTGTGCCTGTGTTTGAACAAGCAAGGACTCAACCACTTTCCTTCACTTTCCTTCGTTCTGTTTGTTTCGTTTTGGCCAGTATTCAATCTCGAATTGGCTCTGTAGGAAGACTTTATTCTCTTTAGTGTGGTAGAGCAGAACAGGACCCTCCTCCCCTGCTTGTAAAGTTGGAAACTACATTTATTTTTTCCTTTCCTCCCTTATTACTCATCCACCCTGGAACACCCTAGACCTGGAAGCCAAGCTAAGGCAACGTCTAGACCAACAGCCTTCCCACGAATGCAAACACGTGGCTTTAATTTCTGAAGTCATTCAAACCCGTGGCTTTAATCTCTGAAGTCATTCAAACCCATGGGCATTAATCTCTGAAGTCATTCAAACCCGTGGTTTTAATCTCAAGTCATTCAAACTCCTGGCTTTCATCTCTGGAAGTCATTCGGATCTGTGCAGTTTTCAGGTTCTGGTCCAGTCCTAATGCCATGTCCACCCCGATGTGTTGTCTCCTGGACAGGTTAGATACTCCTGCAATGCCACGCCCACCCCGATGTGCTGTCCCTGACAGGTTAGATACTCCCCGCAATGCCACGCCCACCCCGATGTGCTGTCTCCTGGACAGGTTAGATACTCCCCGCAATGCCACGCCCACCCCGATGTGCTGTCTCCCTGACAGGTTAGATACCCCGCAATGCCACGTCCCACCCTGATGTGCTGTCTCCTGACAGGTTAGATACTCCCCGCAATGCCAACGGATGAATTAAAACCTCTTGGAAATCAGACCCCAAAACCAGGTGCCCAGTAGGGGTGCCCTCTTAAATTCAGTCTTCAGTCATTTCTCCTTGTCTTTGGAAGTTGCAGCGAGGAGATGAGCCACGCCTCCCCGCTGGGCTGGACTCCACAAACAAGGCCAGACCAAAACACCTGCGATTAGATGCTGATCAGCAGGATCAATTCCCCGCCTGCTATGAAATAAATGATAATAATAATAATAATAATAATAATAATCAATAACAACAGAGTCTGGTTGCCAAGGCGCTATTGCAAGGCAGCCAGCATAGTATACTGATGGGCTTTCCATTGTAATAAAATTCACTTCATGTTATTTATTCCAAATCATCATCAGAAAGGAGAAACACATCCAATAAAGTTACCCAACCCAGAAATAAAACAACTAGGGCTTTTTAGTTCAGGGATTGAATGAAGTACTGAGTTGTTTCTTACTTGTTTTAGACGTTTAATCTGGGTTTTCCAATCAGAAAAAAAAATTGTGCCAATGACGATTTGAAGTAAATAGCTTTGAGAATCTAGTCCATAGTGATTACATCATTTTCACTGGCACACTGCTGTGCAGGAAATTGAGCAATTAAAATAAAATAAACTGCTACCTGGGCATAAAAATTAATTATCAGAAATAAAGATACAGAACGAACAGAAATGCTTGAAATATCGTTTCTTTACAAGAGCACGGGCGATGGTGCACTAAACTGGTGACACAGCTGCTGAATGTTGTTAGAGTGCAATTCAATATGGGGTTTTATTCAGCATCTCCAATGTATTAACTAATGAGCTTAATGAAGATTCTCTATTAATATCGATCTATGACAGTGCTTTGCATAACATTCATGAATGACGCAACCGTTCGATAAAGATTTTGATTTAGTATATTTTATATATTTAAGACACAGACCATGACCGAAACATATCATCCAAAATGATGATAGCATCTTTATTCCTACCCTGAGTTGGAAACTGATGATCATCCAGAATCTCTAATGAATGCAACTTGAACTCAAATTCCAGAGAGCCGAGCACTAAAGTGCATCTACCCTCTGCGCCAAATTATCCAAATCGAAACAATGAAAAACCTGTCCACAGAGATTGTTCTGAAATAAATCAGTCCTGATATATTGTTCATTTCAATCAAGTGTAAGAACAAAGACTTTGTGTTCTCGCCAACGCCAAGTATGCATGTGAAAATCCCAGCCCAAGCTAAATTAGTATGTCAACTGTATGCACGTCGACGAAGCATAAATCTGATACCAAGAGTACCGCTGGCAAGGGGAATAAGCCAAGATTAAGAGCACAACAAAACGAGAACAAACAGTATAGAAAAATGTAGTGATAAAAGTTTGCGTTTCTAGAAAAAAAATTCAATTACAGGGATACAAATAATCTAAATAGTTCCCAACATGCTGTTTTTTTATTTGATTTATTTCTTTTAACAGAATTCTACCACTGCTTTGACTCAGGTTAGTGGCTTTCATGCAGACTCTACTGACAAAGAAGTGAGCGCACCCTGACGATGCCTGCATGCGCCTGAATTATACTGAAACACAGCATTGATCGAGTGGAAAAACTGCAGGGATAGGAAAAACAAAAATTTACTAATTTAGTAAAGTTCAAATAAAATGATCAGACAAGACACGTGTTTGCAAAAATGTATGTTTTTATTTTTAAATTGTATTTTTTCATCCTGCTATAATTTAATCAAAGATATTCTTGAATACATTTTACAGACGTAATGTTATTGTACAGATAGTCATGGCATAGTTATGTTTAGAAAATGTTTACAATTAAAACAATATATTTAGAATGAGATTTATTTTTGCACGACTTGATTGGGGGCTTTTATTTTCAATAATAATAATACAAAAAATAAAAAATAATCAGTGCACTGTTGCAGAGTGTGCTCACGCAATCTGGGTTACTGTTCTGCACAGTAGGGAACCTAAGCAATGCAATATCTGGTGGAATGTTCATGGAAACTCATCTCGACTCTGGGATGAATGTTCTTTTGGGAATTGGGAATCTGCTGGTACTAATAACCTCTCATTGATCAAACACCTCAATTAAATAATCTCTTAGACTGTAATCAGTTTCTAGGCCAGGGACACACAAACACATGCTCATGCAAGAAGCAAACTCAAGGATTTATGGACCCATCTGCTCAGCAAAGCCTTTGGGAAGCATACTAAGATGTACTTAGGATATTATTTTCCACAGGTGGGAAATTAGGCAGATATTAGATCCCTTTTTCAACCAGTTGGAAGGAAAAGAGATGTAAATGGGAGCTTATCTACCCAACAGGGGAGAACGAGAGACGCTTGTTTACTGAGCTGCTGCTGAACATCTCCATTCATGTCTTGAAATTAGAAAGAAAACAAAACAAAAGCAAATTGAATCATGCAATGGTGTTCTGGGATAGTGGGCCACACAGTGCTCACTTGTCTGCTTGCCACAGTCATAGCTTTCTTTTCTTACAATGCACCAAGTGGCAATTTGGAGTAAAAAGCTTTGAGAATTTTGCCACCCAATGACTAGTTCTTTTGGATGTGATAATAAATGTATTAGTTCATAATGGAATCTGTCATTTAGGAAACAATAGAAGATGCATTCACTTTCCTAAAAGTGTATACAAAACTCTGGCCTAACTGCATTTTATATATATCTTGTTTTTCCACAAAGGTGCTTAAAAAATGACAAATCTTAACTGACAAATCGCCTATTCCGGTGACATCACATCCTGCTCAGCCCTTCCACAGTGCCCTTACATTCACCAAATACTCAGTATCCACTCAATCCTATTGCACAGAACCAATTCCATTTCCAGATAAGTGCTAATAAGAGATTTAATAATAATAATAATAATAATAATAATAATAATAATAATAATAATAATAATCAGATTGCTCCATGGTTGTTGACCTGTCAAGCCACACTGAAATGTGGCACATGAGTTCATTGAAATCCCAAATCTGCGCCGGTGCTTTTTGTTGGGTTGCATCAACCTGCTGCCCCCAGAATGCAAAGAGAGAAAGAGACGAGAAAAAGATAATTGCAGTATCTGAAGTGCTTTCAGGTCCAGAGCTTTCAGGGTCCATATCAGACTAAAATGAAAACGTGAAGTCATTTCAGCTTGACTACACTTTTTAAAAAGGAAGACATTTCAAATGTGAACACATGAAGAAAACATGTGTCTGAATATGAAGTAACACCACATTGATATTAAACACAACACAGAGATTTTTAATTTTTGTTTAATATTTACTTGATTCTTTTTATTAAAAATATAATATATAATGGTTTGTACTGAAACAGTAAAAGTTCTCTCTGGTGACATGAAAAGGGGCATATATGTTCTATATCATCCCCATTTGTCCATCAAGTGGGACCCATACAGTGCACACAAATCATTTCTAAACCTTCTTCTCTACATGTAGACATGTTGTCCATTCATGATCCACTAACCCATAGCACTTCTATATTACATGTGTAAAAGATGCTCTTTTTGTATATACTGGCATTACTATGAATTCCTGATTTTGGAGATTTATCCTTAAGTCCCTTTACAGAATCCTTTATATTTTAAGACTATAAAGCCCATCTTTAACGAACGCGGGTGGTTTCCAAAACGCCTTTCATTTGCAGTAAGAGGAATACACTTATTCATTTGAATCACACACATTAACAAAGGGTTAATCACTCTGGGGTTAATCAGATAAAACAAAAGCTCTTATCAGATCAATAGGCACATTAAACCATTTAAATCTTATCTCTTAGTAATAATTTTTGAAGTCTTGGCTCTTTTTTCTTCTCATTAAAGAAGGCTTATTCCTGATTAGCATCTTGCCTCCATAAGATAAGCATCTTCTTCGAACTGAACCCAGGGCTGCAGAATGCGTTGGATAAAAGTTAAAGACTGCGTTTTCCTGATTAATTAATTGTTTTCTTCCCAGCTGTTTGAAATGGTTGTCCAAGAGCTTTTTTGTGAAGAAAAGCTTAGACCACGAGACTTCCAACAAACACTGTTAATTAAGCTCTTCTAATGTCTGCATGCTCCCAGTCAAGTAGAACTGCCATCTGAGTGCCAGACTAATGCAAGAGTATCTGCAGACTAGCGCCACGTAGAGTATCTGCAGACTGGCGTTACGAGAGTATCTGCAGACTAGCGCCACACGTAGAGTATCTGCAGACTAGCCACGTGAGAGCATCTGCAGACTAGCGCCACGAGAGTATCTCTGCAGACCAGCTACGCAGAGTATCTGCAGACCAGCGCCACGTAGAGTATCTGCAGACTAGCCTTGACGAGTATCTGCAGACTAGTGCTAATGAGAGGAGCCCGCAGACTAGCCGCCACGGTGTGAGCATCTCAAGACCAGCGCGACGAGAGTATCTGCAGACCACCATGCAGGCACTGCAGACCAGCGCCATGTAGAGTATCTGCAGACCAGCCACGAGTATCTGCAGACTAGTGCTACGAGTATCCAGACCAGTGCCACGAGATATCCGCAGATCACGCCACGTAGAGTACCCTGCAGACTAGCCGCCACGTAGAGTATCCGGGCAGACCAGCGCCATGAGAGCATCTGCACTAGCCGCCACGAGCATCTGTGACCAAGTGCCACGTAGAGCATTTCGCAGACTAGCGCCACGAGTATCCAAGACCGCTATGTAGAGTATCTGCAGACTAGCCACGTGAGTATCTGCAGACTAGTGCTACGAGAGTATCTGCAGACTAGTGCTACGAGTATCTGCAGACTAGTGCTGAGAGTATCTGCAGACCAGCTATGTAGAGTATCTGCAGACTAGCGCCACGAGAGCATTCCTGCAGACTAGCTGTGCCACGTAGAGCATCTGCAGACTCAGTGCTACGAGAGCATCTGCATCAGCGCTATGTAGAGTATCTGCAGACTTGTTACGTAGAGCATCTGTAGACTACGCCACGTAGGAGCATTCTGCAGACCAGCGCCACGAGAGTATCTGCAGACTAGGTGCTAATGTGAGTATCTGCACGCTTATGTAGGCATCTTGCATTAGCCGCTTACGTAGAGTATTCTGCAGACTACGGTATGTAGAGCATCTGCAGACTGGCGCAACCAGAGTATCTGCAGACTGGCGCCACGTGAGGTATCTGCAGACTAGCGGTATGTAGAGAGCATCTGCAGACTAGCGGTATATAGAGTATCTGCAGACTAGCGCTGCGGCGAGTATCTGCAGACTGGCCCACGAGAGTATCTGCAGACTGGCGCCACGTGGGCGCTGCAGAACTAGCGCCACGTGAGAGTATCTGCAGACTAGTGCTACGTAGAGTATTTGCAGACTAGTGCTACGAGAGTATCTGCAGACTAGCGGTATGTAAGTATCCGCAGACTAGCGGTACGTAGAGTGTCCGCGAACTGGCGCCACGTGAGTATCTGCAGACTGGCGCTTCGTAGAGTATCTGCAGACTAGCGCTATAAGTATCTGCAGACTGGCGCCACGAGAGTATCTGCAGACCAGCGGTATGTAGAGTATCTGCAGACTGGCGGTATGTAGAGCATCTGCAGACTAAGGTATGTAGAGTATCTGCAGACTAGCGGCATGTATGATGTCTGCAGACTTCAAAAGCGCTTCGTGAAATATCTGCAGACTAGCTCTACGTGGTATCTGCGAACTGGCGCTACGTAGAGTATCTGCAGACTAGCGCTTCGTAAGTATCTGCAGACTGGTGCTACGTGAAGTATTTGCGAACTAATTACTTTCGTAGAGTATCTGCCAGACTGGCGGTATGAAGTATCTGCAGACTAGCGATGCGTAAGTGTCTGCAGACTAGCGCTACGTGAAGTATCTGCGAACTAGCGCTCGTGAAGTATCTGCAGACTAGCGCTGCGTAGAGTGTCTGCGAACTAGCACTACGTAAGTATCTGCAAACTGGCGGTACATGTAGTATCTGCAGACTGGCGGTATGTAGGTATCTGCAGACTGGCGCTATGTGAAGTATCACAGACTAGCGCTGCGTGGAAGTATCTGCATTAGCGGTATGTGAAGTATCTGCAGACTAGCGGTATGTAAATATCTGCGACTAGCTATGTAAGTATCTGCAGATTAGCGCTTCGTAGAGAGTATCTGCAGACTAGCGGTATGTAGAGTTTCTGCAGACTAGCGCTACATAGAGTATCTGCAGACTAGCGGTATGTAGAGTATCTGCAGACTGGCGCTATGTAGAGTATCTGTTAATGCACTTTGCAGGTTTGCAGTTCTTAGTGTTAGGAATACGTTTACATGGGTCCAAACTTACTAGGTTACCTAAAACACACTCCTGTGAGCATGAATTCTGAAGTAGACTGATAGTCAATGCTGGCACAATATTCAAATATTTTTAAGTCAACCATCATGTTTCAAGATTCCTAGGGCTTCGCAAGCTACCTAATCAAGTAGAGCAAAAGGGGAAGATATATTGATTAGATGCAAGACAGTGGTAGATCTCAATTACTATATCATGTACTGTGAATCTATGTCAACCTTTCTGAGTTTTCAGTGATATAAACTAAATCATCTAACATGCAATGCTGGATGCTTCTTTCATAACCTTGGGCCCTTTAATTATTATTTAAAACAGCAGCAAAATTCAGATCCGCTACCATTTAGATTGATTGTATGGACTCTGTAGAATCCACAACAGGCATGCATAATGTGACTGTCTGCAACATGAAGGTCATGTACTGAAGAAAACAGTGTTTACCTGAAACACTGAAAGACCTTATTTTAATCCTGTGTGAATGCAAGGTTTGACTTGTGAGGTTTATAGGGTGCCATCATATGAAAGGTATGTGAACAACAAGCAGACATTACCTAACAAACCGCTGCTTTACTATCAATGTTTAATAAGACTGGAACATGGAATCCTCCCACCTCCCAGGCCCAGTGACTCCATGTTTTTCAGAGGTGTGTGTGTGTGTGCGTGCGTGCGTGCGTGCATGCGTGCGTCTTGTGTGTGTGTGTGTGTGTGCGGCAAATGGGGTGGGGGGCATCATGTATCTGGAAGCTGGTGTATTCATGGGCGTATTCATACCTGCACGTTTGAATAGGTGTTTGTTACAGATATGTTTTCTGCTTTGGGATTGCTGTTGTTTCATTGCTCTTTGACACAGGCCATGGGTCTCCAATATTCTTAAACACCCCAGGCGTCAGTTTAATGTCACACCTCCAGCAGCACGATGGGTCATACACAGTCTCCCGATGAATGGAGTCCTGCCAACTTCATCCTGGCAGGATCTCAGCCTTTGACTATGTGGTCAGAGGTCAAAATACTACCCACTGAGCCGCCTTTGTTCAAGCCAGCCTTCCAATTAAAGTCCTAAACCCTGGCTTTGGGCTTGCCTTATTGCAGATATAATACAAAATGCTCTTCATTTTATGTTTTTTGTTTCAGAATTCGTTTATCTATGCTTGTTTCTATGCATTTGTGTAAAAACATATACAAAAAACAAAACAAAACCCCTAGGTTTCAAAGTGAAGTATCCTGTTTCGTTGGGTGACTAGGAGCTGAAAAAGACTAGAACACACCTCAGCTAAGTGTTCATGCAGTTTTCTAAGTCCTGTGTAGTGCACAAATCTACCAGACAGCCCTTGACTAAAATATAAACAAGTATACATCAATGGCTCTGGGCAAGTCAAATCTATCAGGTTACTAGGAAACTTTTTGTCTCAAAAACCTCCCTCTTATCTTTTTGATCTGTACAATGACTGCTTCTTTAACAAGTATCAAGTTGTCCCTGCTAATCCACATCTCTGGTGTATGAATTCACAGGGCCGTTGGTGACAAAGAATC